>SNQJ01S0055149.1:64299-98953 GCA_010110895.2 Picea sitchensis
TAACATTACTAATCTAAATTACAACTAATGGCCTAAAGCCGACATAAATAAAATAACATTACTAATCTAATATGCCCCAATTAAGTGGTTTTGAGCCAATATTAGGGCTTAACAGTTTTCTCTGATGTTCATCAATCCAAAGGGAATTTTGGCATACATGAATGTGCCCCAAGGAGTAGTGCAGGTTGTATTTTCTCCGTCCTTAGGCATGATAGAGATATGATTCTAGCCAAAAAAACCATCAATCATGGAAATCATGGATGCACCTATTACCCTCTACAATATATGTTCCATATTTGTCAAAGGGTAATTGTCCTTCTTGGAGCTTCTATTCAGGTTCTTGAAATCGACACACAGTCTAATTTCTCCATTTTTCTTTCTCATTGGAACCAAGTTGGCTACCCAATCAGAATATATCAAAGGGACAATGATTTGGTTGTCCAAGAGATTTTTTACCTCCCTCTCCATAATAGGCAACAACATAGGATTTATTTGTCTTAATTTCTGCCTAAATGGTTTGGCCTCCTCTTTCAATGGGATCTTATGCTCAATGACACTTGTGTCATATGTTCTGAGGTCTTCATAGGTCTAGGAAAACACATCAAAAAATTCTCTTAATAACTTAGCATACTCAACCCTCTTCTTCCTTGACAAGCTGCTTGACAACTTGACAAATCTTGGATCCTTCTTTGTGCCAATATTGCACTCAGCTACATCAACATCATCATTTGAGACTTTTCCCTTTACTGCCACATCATTCCTGTCAAATAGTATTTTCAAAGGAACCAGTCCCTTTGGGATGTGATTGTTGGGCGACTGAACAATATGATGATCAACAATTTTGTTCACAAAAACATCAGCAGGAGGATCTGTTTCAGGATCAGGATCTTGATCAATGTGTAATGCAAAAAATTCCTCAACAATCTCTAAGAATCTTTTGATTTCCATATCATCCTCAAACACTTTCCAATGCTTGACATTGTCAAGTATAGAGGGTCTATATTTAACTTCTACATAATACCTGAGCTTAGGTGGTAGAGGGACTCTGAAATTGCTTGCTGAAACAACCAGAGAGTCAGCCATGACATTTTCTTCTCTTGGAACAAATGAAATGTTGAAAGCTAAGAAAAAACTGTCAATTAAGTCCCACACTTCATTTGTATACTATCTGAGCCGAGCGTGCTTATCTTGATAAATATTTCTGATCTGATGGACAATAAACTCAACATCCCCAAACACCGATATTTCTCTAAATCCCATGTCTTTTGTAGCCCTTAAACCCAAAACAAGAGCTTCATATTATGCCACATTGTTGGCAGTTTCAAACTTGAATTTGCATGACAGAGATATAATTTCTTGAACAAGTGAAACAAATACCACTCCTGCACCAACACCTTCTCTAGAAGAGGCTCCATCAAAGAACATTTTCCAAACAAGGGTAATAGGAGGAGAATTTGAACAGAGGGTAAGGGACTGCTTTCTAATTTCAAGAGGGGGTTTAGGGGCATCAATGAGATACAGTAAGCTAGATCCCAAATTAGTGTCAAGGGAAAAAATAGGATGGTTGGTGGGGTCTTCTTCTTCACTAATAATGTAGTCCAATTGAGCCTCTTTGTACAATGTTCTATGCTCCCCCTAAAACACAGGAATGATAGCATATGTGAGGTCCATCTGCAAATTTCCCCCAAGACTTTTTATCCAAGATCTTGACAAGAGCATGCCAAACTTGGGGGGAACATCATCCACCACGATATCCATTACCACACTCTTCATGGGCAACTGAAACAAGGTCACAACCAGATCTTTGATGACCCCAAGACATTGCACTCTCCTTGAATCGAAAGAATATAAATCATGATAAGCCTTGGTGATTTCTAATCCAATTTTTTCCATGACAGATTTGGGCATGAGATTATGATATGCCCTTGATTCCATCAAAAAAATATGCAACACCGTGTCATGTATGTTCAAATATGTGTAGAAGGGAGGGGATGAATCATCTCTGCCTTTTATCATAGGGACTAAGACTACTACTGGCTTTTCATCCTGAAGATTTACTGAGTCTGTGGAATGAGATGATGGCTCAAACTGTAACAGTTTAGAGAGGGATTTTTTGAAATCTTCGTGCTTGACTAGCTCTGAAAGGGGTACAGATATTCTGATCTTTTGGATTTCATGCTCAAAGCTAAAAGAGGATGGGGGTTTTATAATTTCTCTTACTTCTGGGGCAAGACCTTTGGCTATCGATTGTGGGTTCTTTGCTTTCTTTTCCTTGATGTTGTTTACTACATCTTTGGTAGTATTCTTTTCTATGGAAGGTTGATCAAGGATGTCAGGCTTCCCTTCTTTATTTTTAGACCCAAGGTTGTATTTTATGGGATTACTATTGGTCTTCTCCCCTCTACTCAACGCATTTATTTGTCTGTCCATGAGGGACTCCTCATATGCAGATTGGGTTAAATGGGGAAATGGGAAGGTGTCACCAAGACAATGGATTTTAGGATCAAGATCCTCTTTCTCTCCTTCTTCATCAACTACGAGGTTATTTTGGAGAGGGGTTTGGATTTTCTGATCATCCCTATCTCTGTTCCAAGGCTCTCTTGGGAGTATCTGAGGGGCATTATTGGGTCTTCTGAAGTTGCCTTTGTTATCAACATTTTGGGAAGCTTTATAACCTTTCTTTCCTTCAAACTTCATCTTCTCCATTTCCACAAACAAGGATTCTACCATCTTGGTCAATTCATCTACTTGAGGGTGAGGCACATAAGAACTGGAGGTTGAGGCCTCATATCTCCCCCTTCCTCTTTCTATATCAGCTTTATTCCTAAGTCGGTCTACCACCAATACATTGGACTCTACTTCCAGGGATGCATATTGCATGTGATCCAAGGAAGTGGCTCTTCTCTCTCTTAGAAAGAGGCAGAAATCAGGGTCAAAAGCACTAGCATAGGTAATTCTAGCAGAGGCTTTTGTAGGATTTATCTCAGTAGGGATCTCATTGTACATTTTGTTGAATTGTTTGGATAAATCAAAGACATATTCTCCCTCTTTTCTCTTTAGGGACCCAAACTCTATGATATAATACATAAAATCCCTTTTATCCCCCCATTGCCTCAAGAAAACATCATCTAAATATTCAATCCCAACAATGGATCCAGGGGTCAATCCCCTAAACCATTTCCTAGCCTCACGATCAAGGCTTTGGACAAAAAATCTCATCCATACATCCTCGTTTTCAATATTTAGATTGTCTGCATAACAGTAGAAGGCATAAATGTGCTCTTCAACAATTAAGTCTTCTTCTCCTGTGAATTTGGGCATGTATTTCAGGTAATCTCTAGCATAGAGAGCATTCATGGGCTGAGGTAAAACTAGAGGGGAATATTTAGTAGCCACTATGGAATCCATTCTGTTCCTAGGGGGATTAGAACCTACCATAGGGATGATAGGTGGAGGAGAAACATGAGGAGAAGGAGTTCGAACATGGGAGACTAGAACTGATCGTCTTGGAGGAAAGGGAAACAACTGAGGATTTGGAGAAAAATCTAGAGGGCTTGAGGGAACAAAGGTTTCCCCCTCTGTAAAATCAACAACTCTAACAGGAGGAGGGGTGTTAAATCCCAGGGTGGGAAAATATTCTAAGGTCCTAGGTTTAAGCCACGATACCACTTCGGTGGAGAGAGGAGTGAAAAATATTTCTCCCTCCAATCCCAAACCAGGAGGGGAGAAATCAACAAGAACACTCCCAAACTTTAAACTTCGGGAAACTCCAACAGATGGTATAACAGGAGAATGAGAATCATATATTGGAGTTTGTACAAGAGGATAATGAAAATCATTATAAATACCTAGTTCAGCAGTAGAAGTACCTCCTTAAAAGGCATTTCCCTTTCTGATAATTTTCTTTGGGTCAGCTTCAGGTGTTGTTAACTGTGGAGTAGGCCTCGTGTGTCTGCCTCTAGAAGCCACAACTGAAACAATGGATTTGACTTAATGGATTCTCCATGTGCAGGTTGCAATATTTTATGGTTCTAATGTCTAATGGACCTTCAGAATCAGAAGCTCACTGTCGTTCTGACCTAGGGAAAATCTTCAATTCATCCCCAACAACGGTGCCAGAAATGTTAGCACTAGAAGTCACCTCTGGATTGTGGCAGAGGTAAGCCTAGTACCCATCAGTTTGTATGTCACAATGAATAAATTTTTGGAGGGTCTAATGGATGCAGACTCAGGATTATATCGCTCTAACTCAAAAAACTGGGCTGGTGTGTATAGGTAGATGAGGTCTTGATATAACTTAAGTTAGTAAGATTTGGTATAGTGGTGAGTAGGAGGAATAACTTGAGAAAGAATGAAGAGGTCTGCTATGGACATCCGGTTATGGGGGACAAGATTCAGATACAATATTCTCTTGGATCCAAAAACTTCAAGAAAATGAAAACATTGTAACAACACTGCAATCAAACATACATCACAACACAATTACAACAACTCGACTGGATCATCTATGCCCGAGATTTCAGTATCAGAGGAAAAATAGGTGGAAAAGAAGACTGACTATTATTAAACAAGAAGTCTCATAAACAATACATAACCAGAGAACCAGAGGCTTTACTAAAACTTTAGAATTTGGAGCTTAGCTCTACCATCGACACCCACAAAAATGGAAAAAAATCCTACATATACTTGGAACTAGCTCTGACTTCCCGAGGACGCGATCATGTCATGCATTCAAGGCTTTGCGTTGGTGAGTTTCTCTGTCAGGCTGTGCATGTAGACGTTGGTCAGAATACCCATGCAGTCTTCTATTAGACATGATCTCTGTCAGTCTGGACTGACAGTCTGCTTCTACGTTTGTCCCTTTCTGGCCTTCCATTTAAGGAAGGAGATGATGTCACACCCACCTTCCATGTTCACATTAACTACTTCATCGGGATTTGAGTGGGAAGAGTCAATGCCTGCAACTGTAAGACATGGCGGCCTTTCTTTCTCCATCGGTGCTTTGTTGGATTCTTGTGGGAAGATAGGCAGGCATACAGGCATACATGTGCTTTGTTGGATTCTTGTGAAGCAACTGGCACTGGCTCAACAGGCTGCAACACATTCTCGACGGCAGGTGGAAGGCTACGGTCAGCGATGCGATGAATGGGAAAACGAGAGTGTCATCATGTGAGAGCTGAGGTGGGAAGGTGCAGAGGCAAAGTAGCACAGGGATGTGACATGGAGGTGAGTATAAGATACATGGAATGAGGTAAGAGGGAGAGGTATGAAGGTGGGATAGTGAGTGGAGGATAGGTGTGTTGTAGCGAAAGGTGGAGGGAGGAGTGGGAGATGCAATAGGCATAGGAGAGAGATGGAGTGGGGGAAAGGTGTTGGTGGGAGACGAGGACGGTAAGCGGAGGTGGCAAATGGTTTTATCGGAGGGGNGAGTTCATGAGGAGATGCCACGTTAGTGGGGGGGGGCCACGCTAAAAAACCACCAACTCGAACCCCCCCCCCTCTTTAAAGGTAGAATGGCGGTGGGGGTCTGATATGGATCCTGCACCGTATATCTGAGTGTGTAGATCTCATCTGCCTAGATCTACGCACCCCTTAGCATAACGCGCCCAGGCACCAAAAAATTAGGATAAGGCCACTTTGTGGGTTTTTTGCCCCTTTCTTGTCATTTTCTTGCCATGGTGTCGATTCCTAAGGGAAAAACACCCCTTTACACACATATGTGATCACACCTAGATTATGCATGTTTTTCATGACCTTTGCCTATTTTCATGTTCTTTCGGCCTTCGATGAGTCCTCTCCCTTCGAGCAAAACTTCAAATACTCACCTTCTACGCAAACCTGTCTAGCACACTACACAAACTCTATGCAAAAACCTCATTCTACACATCCTCTGTTCCTTCAAATTATCGATGTGTAAAGATTAGAGGGATAAATTTGATGCTTGAATGCCTACATGCATGCAATGTTAAATTTTCCTTTGTGTAATTGAGTCCCCTGTGAAAAATTTGAGTAAACCCTAGCCCTGTTTTTTTGCTATGTAAAGTGCCCTGTCTGAGTTTCATCCCTTGGACCCCTCTGCCCTTATTAGTCCTGGGTTTTATCTTGCATCCACATCATGGCTTCTCAAGGAAGGAAGAAATATCACAAAAGAGGCAGTGTTTTGAGGTGTGAGCCACAAACCTTAGAGCTGGTGAATTCTGATCCAACATTTAGGGTTTCATTTGAGTAGGCTGGTTGCATAAGGTTTTGTGAGAATATCCAGGGTTACAATGCATAGGTGACGGAGGAATTCACCCTCAACTTTAATGGAGTTAAGTCAAGGATTGTTGATTTCACCTTCCAAGTATCAGAAGAGACACTGGCTGCTGCAACTTAGATTCCAATTCAATGAGAAAAGTGGTTTAAAGGTATGCCCCTTAATCCAGTTTTCTACATTGATTTTCTTAAACCCAAGTACAAGAATCATAAATTTGGTGCCACGATCCCTATAGAATGCATGCTTTATCATTATGATAAATTGTTAAGGTTGGTTTAAATGTATTTCACTTGTGATGGAAGATTTGATAGGGTATATCAAAATCACATAAGACTTATAATGCATTTTACTCGGAAGAACCCTTTAAACCTACCTTTTTACCTATGCAAAAGCCTAGGAAAAATGGAAGACAAAGTACAATCTAGGGCTAACCAGATGAAGAGAAGTTTGTTTCATTTCTCCATGGTAAAATTGTTAGTGATTGAAGAACTTAGGAAGGTGAATAGAGAATGGGACTCCTTCTTGGCCTCAACAAACATCCTTCTATATCCCAAAGGAGATACCCCATCACTTGCCGAAAAAATGGTTTCTAAATAGTCAAGTGGAAAAGAGATAAGGTCTATAGAACAAAATAAAGGGAAGGGAAAGGAAATTGATGACTCACCACCAAGCCAACTAGCTAAGAAAAAGGGTATGAGAGTACAGTTTACAGATGAAGTGGAGGAAACACCCAGAGTAGGCAACCTAATCACAAGATCAACTGCCAGAAGACCGGATGTACTCGCTTTGCCTATACAACCTATTGAACATTAAATTCAAGAAAAGATGAAGGTCATATGCAACCAAAAGGGAAAGAGCAAGAAATCAATTAGCTACAAAACCAACTCAACGAATCTCAGCATGTTATAGCCCAAATTTTTCAGGATAACAAGGAAATGAAAAAAAGGTTGGCTTAGAGGGTTTCTCGTATACAGACCCCAAAAGATGCCACAATTTCTAAAAAGGACGAATATTCTAGAAGCTGGTAAAGAGAAGGAAAGTAGGAACGGTCTGAAGACTATGGGTTTATTTAAACCTACACCCCCCTTAATAAGGTTTTCAGCCAGAAAGAAAAAATCTGATTACAAGCTTGCAGAAAAAACACTAGCACAGGGCCAGCTTACACCCATGGAGAAAACTCATACTTAACTTGGAGAAGCTGAGAAAACCATCAAATGGCTAAACAAGGAATTGAGAGAGGTCAACATATCAGAGGTGAGAATGATGGAACACTTTCAAGAATGTAGACCAAATTATCCAACTCAGGGAATAAAAAGGAATATCAGAGGCTAGAATGATGGAACACTTTCAAGAATATATACCAGCCATAGATTATGCCTATGCATCCCTTTCCAACACCCAGTCAAAACTAAAAATAAATGCAATTTTGTTCATGCAAGTAAGAAACTTGAAAGTGAAAAACTTGACATTAAGAAAGGAAAACATGTTTCTCAAACAAAGAATGCAGATTAATGATGAATCTAGAAGGAGATTAGAGTTACTTGCAGAGGTGGCTGAGTTTTAAGTTCATGCCTGCACCATTTTTGTTTTTTGAGGAACCCTTGAAAACACACCAATTTTGAGTTTTTTGGAAAATTGCTTTGTATAGTGTTTGCGTAGCAACCTTGTGCTACCCAAACTTTGCAAACATATTTAAAGATGTTGAATATTGGGAAATGATTTGTGTTTGGCCCATAAGTCATGACTAGCCTCCACAGATGTTGCAACCATCATTTGGATGAGTATTGAAGAAAAAACTAGCTGCGCTGTGCAAAGCATGCTACGCAAGTGCTAAAGGTCACATTTACACAATGCATCAAACCAATTCGCTACACAAAGATAGATTGGAGTCTTGTACACAATTTCTGAATTTGAATGAAATGGTAGTGCAAATGTCTAGTCTAGCATTTTCATACCAAAGATTCTAGTGGTAATGATCTGAAGTTTGTTTTCCTCTATGTAATTTCTTCTTGTCTTCTTATCTTTCATATGTTGATACTCATATGTTTGAATTTAATATTTAATGGTCTGAAATTCATCTTAAAAGGTGCTTTAGATTCTAGCAATTCAAACACTATTTATGCCTTCTTAACTCATCAAAATTAATCTTAAAGGTGCTCTGAATGTTGTTATATGTTTTAATTTTTCTTCCCTTCTATAACAACAATTTAAAAAATAAAAGATCATTTCCTACCTAGCCTTTTCTTTCTTGAGAGTTCTACCTACCAGAAACAATTTTCATTTTCTTTCAAAGATTTTACTCCATTGCCCAATAGGTCCCTTTCCTTCTTGCCAACAAACCTTTAAAAACCCTTCACCTATTAAAAAAACCTAGCCATTAAAACTCAAAGAAAATCCATCTTTAGAGATGAAGTGACAAGAGAGATCCCTCTCAGAACTGAAAGGATAGTTTTAGTTCTAAAGTTGTTCGATGGTTACCTTTGTGAGTTGTCTCCTCAGCCTAAGAGATTTACTTAGTGATAATATTTTTGCATCGCTGTCGGGGAACGAAAAGTGAAAATTTTCCTTTGGAAAGAACGACTAAAGTTTCATATTTGATTCCTGAGGATAACAAAGAATCAAACATTATATTGGCTGAAAAACATTTACCTTGGCGACTTCATTATATAAGATCAATAGAAAAAAGTAATTTTATTGAGAAATCCAGTCTCCAGAGAAGATATACACTAGGAGAAATCCATAACCTATAGCATATGTGTCTAATCCTGAAAAACTCTTACATAAAAGAAAAGAAAGGGTCACTGACTCATGTATTTTCTGGACATAAATCTATCATTGCCTAAGGACAAAGTGAAGAGGACTGATGACCTTGATTTTGATATAAAATTTGAATAGAATTTGTTTATATCTAGATCAACGTATAAATTGAATTAAGTTTTGTTTGATGAGAAGAAATTTCAATATTTGATTTTGGTTGTCCCCATTCAAACTATTTTCATTATTAGTCAGATTGTTCAGATAGTCCAAAATCCTCCTATAGCCATGGCAAAAAGATTTCCCCCCCTTGTTTTTTCTGCTCAATTGCATGATCTACTTGAAAATTATATCAAATAATTAAGTCATATGATGCAGAAGAGAATGTTTAAGCTCATAGACACTTAGATTGGTTTAATGAATTTTTTGACTTATAGGAGGTAGATGATGAGGATGTAAAAGTGAGACTGTTTGCACAAAATCTATCATGTTAAGTTAGGAAATGGTTTAAATCTCTTCCAACAGCAAGCATCCCTAACTTTTCATCCTTTGAAGCCATTTTTCTTGCAAGATGGGGTGACAAGAAAAATCCTCTTCCACTGATGACTTAGTATAATAACATAAAGAGATCACCCAGTGAGACAGTACATGAATTTTCAACCAGATTTATGAGGGTTTATAATTCAATCCCAAATGAAGTTAAACCCCCTCCCGGAGATGCCCAACTTCGTTATGATGACTCTTTTAACAATGATTTTCCCTTGTTGTTGAAGGAAATGAGATCTAATACACTAGATGACATTAGGAAAGATTAAATACAATCATGAAAATGATATGAAAAAAGTTAAAGGAGAAGCTAAACCAACAACCTCCCAGTCAACAGATGAAATTTTTTATTTGATGGTTAAAACTATGGAAAGGTTAGTAGAAAAGTTGTCCTTAGACAACAAACCCACCATCAGAGATCAAGATGAACTTCAACACATAAATCAAAATTTCAGAAGAGGACCAGATCCACAGATAAGATAGAGAGACCAAAGAAATCAAGGTGATCAACAAATCAAACCCCCCTTCCAAAATAATTATATGAATGAAAATTTTGATGAATCTCTTGAAGACAACATACATTGTTGTGATGATACTAAAGCATGTGTGTTTCTAACTAAAGAAGAACATGATCAATTTATGGATGCAAATGATAAGTTTATGTAGGAAAATGATGATATGATGTCAATGGAAACAAAAGAGTTTAAGAAGGGGTATCAAAATTCTATCATGCATTTTAGAAGCAGTACAATCTCAGAAATAAAAAGGTGCATGCAAATCCACCGAAAGGGAATCCTACAAGGGAGACTTATGTCAATCCACCCTCTTCAAATCATCCTAAGTAAGACAATCCCGCAAAGGATGCATTGGAGAAGGGAAAACAGAAAGAAGATCCCCACAAAAATGTGCTAGAGACAAAAAGAGATGCAGTCATCAAGGAGGTAGAAAAAATCCAGCCTCCCTTTGATTTTGAAAGTGAAATGGAAAAAATAAAAAAAATGTGTTCCTTTCAATGAGTTGATAAGAAGTGGGGAATATAGAAGCCAAATCATCAAAATTCTAAAAAAGGAAGAAGCATCCGATACTCTGAACATGTAAGATGATCATCCTGTGATCTTATTTGGTCCTCAAGTGGAAGAAAGTAGTGATTATGGTGATGTACCTCCTTTCTATTTCAGATTTAAAATTCAGTATATGACCTTACACAACGCAATTATAGACTCAGGAGAATCTCATAATTTGATGCCAAAGGATATCATGGATGAGTTAGGTTTAGAGATTACCAGGCCTTACAAATATGTTTTCTCTTTTGACTCAAGGAAGGTAAAGTGTTTGGGCTTGTTCAAAGATTAGTTGTGTCTCTGTCTCAAATTCCATCAAAGAATATGGTCATGGGCCTAGTTGTTGTTGACATCCCTCCAAAGTTTGGCATGTTTTTGTCAAGGTCACGGGCTACAAATTTGAAAGGTACTCTACATATGGATATGTCCTATGCAAATATACTAGTTTTTGGCCAAGAAAGGAGGATGTGCAGGGAAGTACTATTGAAGTACATGGTAAGTACCAAAAGAAAACCAAAATCATCATATCTATTCTATTGATATTGAGGTTGGTTCTTGCACTTTTTACAATGACCTGTGCTTTGAAGATAAAGAGCCAAAGACTTTTTAATTTCCTATGAAAGATGAGGCTGATCATCAAGCAACGCAAATTTCAGATCAACAAAATAGAGAAAGTGATGAAATGTGGAATATTAATTTTGATGGAGCTGCTAGTAAAGAGGGAGCTGGAGTAGGTGTTTGGATAGTTCCTCCTAAATCAGGTTCAAAAATTTTCTCTTACAAATTTTCTTTTGACTGCAAAAATAACATGGATGAATATGAGGCGTTTATTTTAGATCTGAACACTTTGAAAGAATTAGGTGAAAAAAGGATAGTTGTACATGGAAATTCTGAGCGTGTCATAAATCAGGTAAAGGTCATCTATTAGTCAAAGAATCCTAGGTTAAGGGAATATAGAAATATATTTCTTGATCTACATGAAAATTTTATAGAATATAACCTCTCAATGATTCCAACAGGACAAAATCTAATTGTCGATGCATTAGCCACTTCGGCCTCTATTTTCAAGATTCCTATCTTTCCTAACAAAAAAATTGAAATTGAAATCAAGCACAGGCCATGAGTACCTGACAAAATCAAGTATTGGTGGATTTTTTAGGATGACAAGCAGGTGGTAAGATTTGTCCAAATGAATGATGAATGTTTCAACTCAAATATTAATGATGAAAATTGTTGTGATCAGGAAGATGATGCAACCATGTTCTCAAATGATGATTGTTTCCAAAATCAGATTGTTGGTAGAGATATTGTTCATCTTAGAAATAATATCATTCCCAAGGGTTTGGTTCCATTGGAAAAGCGTTTTGACAATAATGATTTGGAAATAAATCCCAAGGTCACTGCAAATGATGAAGAAATAGAGGGTTGTAACATTAGGACTAAGGAGGATCCTAAAATCATCAAACTATCCAAGACACTTAGTCCAGAAATCAAGGAGAGATACATCAACTTAATGAAGGATTTTCCAGATGTCTTTTGTTGGAGCTATGAGAATATGAAGTTTTATGACGCTAAGGATATTCAACCTGTAATTCCAATAAAAAATGATCAAAAACCTTTCAAACTAAAGTTGATAAGAATAAATCTCCTACTGCTGCCATTAATTGAGAAAGAGGTAAGAAAGTTGTTTGATGCTAATATTATAATGTCTCTGATATTTTCAAAGTGTTTGGCTAATTTAGTTCCTGTCAGAAAGAAAATTGGTGAAATAAGGTTGTGTGTATACTTTCGAAATCTGAACAGGGTTTCCCTCAAGGATAACTACCCTCTTCCCAAGATGGACCAAATTTTGTAGAAAGTAGTTGGATCACATAAAATGTGAATGCTTGATGGATTTTATGGATACAACCAAATCACAGTGCATCCCGATGATCAAGAGAAGACATCCTTCACAACACCCTGGGGTACATTCATGTATGCCAAGATTCCTTTTGGGATCATGAATGTAGGGGAAACTTTCCAAAGCGCTATGGACATAGATTTTGCTAATGAGAAAGATAAGCTCATTGCCATTTATTTCTATGATATTACTATGTTTTCAGATTCTGATGATGAGCATCTAAAGAATTTGAAAAGGGTTTTTCAAAAATGTAGGAAGTTTGGCATTTCATTAAATCCCAAGAAATCCAACTTTGGAATGCAAGAGGGAAAACTACTTGGTCATATCATTTCAAAAGAAGGAATAAAGATAGATCCAAACAGAGTGGCTGCAATTCTGAATATTGACAGACCCAAGAGAAAAAAGGAGGTAGAATCTTTTCTTGGAAGAGTAAAATTTCTGAGGAGGTTTATCCCCAATCTGGTTGAGATCATAAAGTACATTACAAACATGCTCAGAAAAGGCAGTGAGATAAAGTGGACTCCAGAAGACAAGAGTTCCTTTGAGGATATTAAAGTAGCATTGACCAAGGCACCAGTATTGGCCAATCCAGATTATTCAAAATGCTCCATCTTGTTCTCTTTTGCATCAGAACACAATATTGCTGGTGTTTTGTTGCAAAAATATGAACAAAATTTTTAAAGGCCCATAGCTTATTACAAAAGAACTCTAAGATAATCTCCATCGAAGTATGATATCATGGAGAAGAAAGCATATGCACTAGTAAATTCCCTCAAAGAATTCATAATTCGTATCTTACATTCTCATGTTGTTTCTTATGTGCCCAACAATTATGTGAAATATATTTTAACTCAGTTTGATCCTGAAGGAAGAAGAGGCAAATGGATAGTGTTAGTACATAAACTTGTCAAGGTCTTGTGAGTTGTGGTTTCTACCTAAGAATGCAATTTTTCCTGTTTCTCCTCCTTTTGCAGACCCGATCGTAAGTTTTTCCTCTCGGCTTGTAGTTTTTCTGTTGTTTGTTTTCGCCCTTTTGATAGACCTATTTTTCATTGTTAGTTGTTTGAGAAATATCGGACCTAAAATTTTATGTTTTCTCTGAGGTCAATCACTTCTCTCTTTACCTCTGCCATTGATCCTTTTTCTTTCCTAAGCCTTCAACCAACCTCCCTAGTACTTATTTACATACGTCACGGTCAGGAGAAAAATGCGCAAAACTTGAAGTGGTCTAATGTGGACTCAAATCAGCGAGCGAGCAAGATCAACTTTCAACGATAGAGATCCATCAGGCAGATTGGGTCGATGACCATCGAGCGATCAGGATCATAGAGTTACATGAAGTATAACGTCATACAGAGTTCTAAAATCGTGAGGCCATCCTAGTCATTGATCCTGGGAAGGACACATGGCATGAGATTAGTGTTTCGCTGACTCACAAAATGGAGCAGTAAAAGGGTAGATTCTTGAGGACTCGCGAAACGCAAAGTCGCAAAATGATGTTGATCGTCCATTTAAGAAGGACACGTGGCGCAGGATCCAAACTGCGGAGAAAGTCTTTTCGAGAAGGCTAAGGTGAGAAGTGTCGATGGTTCGAGGTCCTGAAATGCTGATATGATCTTGGTCATCCAATGAAAAGAGACACGTGTCACTCAATCCGAGCGATTGTTATTTCATGACTTAGAGATTTCATCACGGAACATCGTGTGAACTTGTGAAACGGGAAATCCCAAAATGCCTAGGAATTATGCCCATGGTCACAACCCAGGGTCATATTCAAGCAGCGAGCGGCTAGAGTTCTTCAAGGAAATGATCATGGCTGTCGGATTCAAAGTAGGTCCGACCATTGATCCAGATGGGTTGTTTCACGATTTTGAGCACTGGAACATTGGGAATCAAGGGGAGTGAGAACTCTTGAAATGAGAAATCCTAAGATTTCATATGGATAAGCACGAGGTCATGGCCCACAGTCACGTGGGGCAAGGGAATGGAGTCGCGCAAAATATTGAAGTGCCCTTCTTGGTCTTGGCAAAAGATATGTGTGGTTTCAAGATGCCAAGATCAATTGGAGGGAGTCATGGGCACTACCTGGAACATTCATAGATGTCAGACTCCATCCCAATCCCGATGCAGGTAGTTAATGGAAATGGGTTATGGTAGTTGAAACCTCATTTCACACCGTAAGTGGAAAGCATGGAAAATTCGACCGTGGAGGCAGAATGTAAACCATGGTACCCCTGCGATAAGATTTCCCTGTAGACCCATGCTGATCTAAGATTGCGTCTGATAGAAGAATACAAGTGCAGACTGATAGAATAAGGTGCATACACAAATCTTTGAATATAGTAGCCAGGTCACACTTCTGGTGGTGACAGGTTGTTTTGATTATAAATACTCAGTTTTGATATTTTGTTAGGGGGGGTATGGTTGAGCGGTGCTCCTATTTTGTAAAGTTTTAATGAACACTCTGGTTTTCTAGTTATGTATCTGTATTTGAGAATTCTTGTTTAATGTAAGTCAGTTTCCTTCCATATCTCTATAACAGCTGTGTTAAGACACTCGGGCATGGATGATCCAGTCAAGGGTAGTTATGTTCTTGTGATGTAGGTTTGATCACAATGGCATCACAACCAATTTTAATCAGTTTCTTATGTTGTTTTCCCCTAACGTTGAATGAACCAGGCATGGATGATCCAGTCGCGTTGTTTTTATTGAATTGTGATGTATGTTTGATTTCAGTTCAATAATAATTTCATTTAGTTCCTTGAAACTCTAAACCAACAGGATCTTTTTTTTTGAGTTTTTCATCATTGGGCTACTGGAAGACTGGATGTCCATAGCAGACCACTTCATTCTCCTCAATTTATTCCCCCTACTCACCACTATACTACAACTTACTAACTAAAGTTAGATCAAGACCTCACCTGCTTATGCATACCTACCCAATTTTCTGATTTAAAGTGATATAATCCTAAGTTTGCATCCATTAGACCCCCTTTAAATTTAAACTTTGTGACATACAAACTGATGGGTACTGGGCTTACCTCTGCTGCAATCCAGAGGTGACTTCTGCAGGTAACATTTCTTGTGCCATTGCCGAGGATCGAATTGAAGATTTTTCCTGGGATTGAATGACAAATCTTACTGGTTTTGAGGGTGCATTAGAACTTAGTACATAAAAGATTGCACCTGTGCACTTGGTGACTCCATTGAGACAAATTCACTATTTTAGCTGTGACCTCTAGAAGAAGACACACGAGGTATACTCCACAACTTCCTTTAGCAACACCTGAAGCTAACCCAGATAAAAATGTCATAAAGGGAAAGGCCCTTCGAGAAGGTAATTCTATTGTTGAACCATGTATTTATGATGATTTTCATTGTCCTCCTATAGAAAATCCAATTTTTGCTTCTAATTCTCCTGTTATACCTTCTGTTGGAGTTTCCCAAAGTTCAAAGTTTGTTAGTGTTCCTGTTGATTTTTCCCCTCCTGGTATTGGATTAGAGGGAGAAATCTTTGTCACTCCTATCTACCCTAAAGTCATACCTTGGTTTAGACCTAGTACCTCAGAAGATTTTCCCACTCAAGGATTTACCACTCCTCCTCCTGTTAGAGTTATTGATTTTGAAGAGAGGGAAGCCTTTCTTCCCTCTAGTCCTATAGCCTTTTCTCCAAATCCTATGCTATTTCCTTTCCCCCTCGGAAGCTCAGTTCCAGTCTCCTCTGTTCGAACCCCTTCCCCCCTATTTTTCCTCAACCTATCATCACTATGATGGGTGATAATCCCCCTAGAAACATAATGGATTCCATAGTGGCTACTAGATATTCCCCCCTAGTATTACCTCAGCAAATGAATTCTCTCCCTACTGGAGATTACCTAAAATACATGCCTAATTTCACTGGAGAGGAAGACATAATTGTTGAAGAGCACCTTGCTGCCTTCTATAGTTATGTAGACAATCTGAATATTGAAAATGAAGATGTTTGGATGAGATTCTTTGTCCAGAGTCTTGATGGCGAGGTTATAAAATGGTTTAGAGGATTGGCCCCTGAATCCATTGCTAGGATTGAGGCTTTAGATGATGCTTTATTGACGCAATGGGGGGATAAGAAAGACTTTATGTATTATATCACAGAGTTTGGTTCCCTAAAGAGAAAGGAGGGAGAATCTATCTCTGATTTCTCCAAAATATTCAACAAGATGTACAATAAGATCCATGCTGAGATAAAGCCTACATAAGCATATACCAAAATCACTTCTGCTAGTGCTTTTGACCCTGATTTCTGCCTCCTGTTAAGAGAAAGAAGAGCTACTTCCTTGGATCATATGCAAGATGAATCCCTAGAATTATAATTCAATGTGCTGGTAGTTAACAGACTCAAAAATAAAGCTGACAGAGACGGAGGAAGGGGGAGAGATGAAGCTTCAACCTCTGGTTCCTCTGTGCCTCATCCTCAAGTATATGAATTGACCAAGATGGTAAAGTCCCTGTCTATAGAAATGGAGAAAATGAGGTTTGAAGGGAAGAAAGGTTATAATAATGCCCCAAATGATGATAGCAAAGGAAATCTCAGAAGACAAATTAATACCCCTCAGATTCTCCCAAGAGAACCCAAAAATAGAGATAGGGATGATCAGAAAATCCAAACCCCTCTCCAAAATAACCTTGTTGGTGATGAAGAAAGGGAGGAAGAAGAGCTTGATCCTGAAATCCATTTTCTTGGTGACACCTCCCCATTTCCCCATTTAACTCAATCTACATATGAGGAGTCCCTCATGGACATCCAAATAAATGAGTTGAGTAAGGGAGAGAAGGCTAGTAGCAGTCCCAATAAATATAACCTTAGGTCAAAGAAGAAAGAAGGAAAGTCTGACATTCCTGATCAGCCATCTAGAGAAGATAATCCTGCCAAAGATGTATCAAACAAAAAGAAAGAAAAGAAAACTTAGAATCCATCGCCAATAGCTAAAGACCCTGTCCCAAGGGTGAGAGAAAACTTGAAGCCCCCTTCCTCCTTTATCTTTGAGGATGAAACTCAAAAAATTAGAATCCCTGTGTCCCTCTCAAAACTGGTCAAGAATGAAGATTTAAAAAAATCCCTCTCTACACTGTTGCAGTCTGAGCTATCTTTCCATTCCACAGTCTCAGTAAATCTCCAAGATGAAAAGCCAACAATCATCCTAGATCCTATGGTAGAGGATATAGATGATTCATTCCCTCCCTTCTATACATCTATGAACATACATGATAAGGTGTTGCATAATTGCTTGATGGACTCAGGGGCATCTCATAATCTCATGCCCAAAACTGGAATGGAAGAGATTGGATTAGAAATCAAAAAATCTTATCATGATTTGTATTCTTTTGATTCAAGGAGGGTGCAATGTCTTGGGGTCATCAAGGACCTAGTTGTGACCATGTTTCAGCTACCCATGAAAAGTGTGGTCATGGATATCATGGTGGCTGATGTTCCTCCCAAGTTTGGCATGCTCTTGTCAAGATGTTGGATAAAAGACTTGGGGGAACATTGCAGATGGACCTCACATATGCTACCATTCCAATATTCGGAGGGGAGCATAGAAGACTGTACATAGAAGCTTAGTTGGCCTATATTATTAGTGATGAATATGACCCCACCAACCATCCTATATTTTCACTTGACACCAAGTTGGGGTCTAGTTTATTGCAGTTCACTGATGCTCCTGAGCCTCCTTTAAAACTCAAAAAACAACCCATGGTTTTTCATAAAGTTTCTTTCTCCACCACCTTTGTTTGGAAAATGTTCTTTGATGGAGCCTCTCTAAGGATGTTGTTGGTGCTGGAGTAGTGTTTATTTCACCTGTTCAAGAAATTATATCTCTTTCATACAAATTAGAATTTGAAGCTACTAATAATGTGGCCGAATATGAATCTCTTGTTTTAGGATTAAGGGTTGCAAAAGACATGGGGATCAAGGAAATATCTATGTTTGGAGATGCAAAATTGATTGTTAATCAAATTAGAAATCTTTATCAAGCTAAGCATCCCAGGCTCAAAACCTATAGAAATGAAGTGTGGGACCTCATTGACAGTTTTTTCTTAGCTTTCAACATTTCATTTATTCCAAAAGAAGAGAATGTCATGGCTGACGCTTTGGCTATATCGGAAATAAATTTCAAAGTCCCTCGGTCACCTAAGCTTAGGTATGGAGTAGAAGTGAAATATAGACCCTCCATACCTGACAACGTCAAGCATTGGAAGGTGTTTGAGGATGATCCTGAAATCAAAATATTCCTGGAGACTGTTGACGAGTTTTCAACATTACACATTGATCAAGATCCCCATTCTAGAATAGATACTCATGAGGGAGGTTTTTCTGAACAAAATTGTTGATCATTATATTGTCCAAGTGCCCAACAATCACATCCCAAAGGGACTAGTTCCTTTGGAGAGATTATTTGAAAAAAATGATGTGGTAGTAAAGGGTAAGGTTTTAGATGAGGATGCTGATGCAGATGAGTGTAATATTGACACATAGAAGGATCCAAAATTTGTCAAGTTGTCAAGCAACTTGTCGAGGGAGCAAAGGGTCAAGTATGCTCAGTTGTTGAGAGAATTCGCTGATGTGTTTTCCTGGACTTATGAATACCTCAGAACATATGACACCAGCGCTATTGAGCATAAGATTCCACTAAAGGAAGAGGCCAAAGCATTTAGGAAGAAATTAAGACAGATAAATCCTATGTTGTTTCCTATTATGGAAAGGGAGGTAAAGAAGTTGTTGGACACCCAAATCATTGTCCCTTTGAGATATTCCAAAAAGGTGGCCAACTTGGTCCTAGTGAGAAAGAAAAATGGGTAAATCAGATAGTGTGTTGATTTCAGAAATCTGAATAGAAGCTCTAAGAAAGAAAATTATCCTTTGCCAAAGATGGAGCACATATTGTAGAGGGTGACAGGTGCATCCAAGATTTCCATGATTGATGGATTTTCTGGCTACAATCAGATCTTTGTCCTATCGGAAGATAGAGAAGATACATCCTTCACCACTCCTTGGGGCACATTCATGTATGCCAAAATACACTTTGGATTGATGAACGCAGGAGCAACCTTTCAACGAGCCATGGACATAGCTTTCATTGGAGAAAGGGATAAATTTGTAGTCATCTATCTAGATGACATAACAGTCTTTTCCAGGTCTGATAAAGAACATTGCTTTCATCTGAGGAAAGTCTTCTTGAAATGCATAAGGTTTGGTCTTTCCCTAAATCCTAAGAAATCATTATTTTCCATGAAGGAGGGAAAATTGTTGGGGCACATAGTATCAGCGGAGGGATTCAGGATTGATCCCAACAGGGTAGAAGCGATCCAAACCTTGTCACTCCCAAGATCTAGGAAAGAGGTCCATTCTTTCTTGGGCAAAATTAATTTTCTAAGAAGATTTGTTTCAAATTATGTTGAGTTGGTGAAGCATATCACAACCATGCTCAGGAAGGATAATGAGGTAAAATGGATTGCTGAGCCCAGAGAATCCTTCAACCAAATCAAAAAGGAATTGACTGAGGCTCCTGTGCTAATCAATCCCGATTATTCCAAGGATTTTATGATCTTTTCCTTTGCTTCTTTTGATACAGTAGCAACTATTTTATTGCAGAAAAATGTTGAAGGGATGGAGCAACCTATCTCCTTTTTTAGCAAATCACTAAGAGACGTAGAGGTAAAATATGGCATCATGGAGAAACAGGCCTATTCCTTAGTGAAATCTCTCAAAGTTTTTAGATTCTACATTTTGCATTCGAATATTATTTCATATGTTCCTTCAGCTTATGTGAAGGACATTCTCATTCAGTCGGACATAGATGGGAGAAGGAGCAAGTGGATTGTAAAAATCCTTGAATTTGATATGGAAATAAAACCCACCAAGCTAGTTCAAGGACAAGGTTTAGCTAAGTTGTTAGCTGAATCTAATTATAAAGCTCTGGGGGTTAATTTCATCAACACTTTCTCAGAAGATCAACAGGTTGAGTTGTCTGGTAACATTTCTAAGGACAACCCTCCATTGGAAGAATGCACATGGTATAAAGAAGTTATATATTTTCCGCGAGAGTTAAGGCCCCCTGATGGTATGGGAAAAAGAAAGGCGAGAGATTTAAAGCTCAAAGAAATTAGGTATTGCCTTATTGACTAGGTCTTGTATTGGAAATACCCTATGGGTGTGCTTCTGATATGTTTAGACTCGCAGGAGGCCCAAAATATTATGTTTGATTTCCATGACAGCCTATGTGGGGGGCATCATTTCTAGAAAACCATAGCCTACAAAATTCTCAGGGCTATGTACTACTGGCCTACTCTTTTCACTGATGTCTGTGAAAAAATAAAGGCTTGTATTAAATGTCAGAAATTCTCGACCCTTTCAGTAGTGGGGCCTAGAATTTATTTGGAAAATCCATCCCGCTTAAAGTGGTCAGCACAGGTGGATATTGACTGCAACAAATTATTTCACAAAGTGGATAGAGGTTGTTCCCACAAGGAGTGCTTCTCACAAAGTGATCATTGGTTTTCTTGAAGATATTATGGCAAGGTTTGGTTGTCCGAACAGAATTGTCACTGATAATGCTGAATCCTTCAAAGTTGAACCATTGATCAAGTTTTGTGAGCAGTTCATAATTACATTGATTCACTCTAACCCCTACTATCCCCAAGGCAATGGATTGGCAGAGTCCTCTAACAAAATCCTTATAAATATTATCAAAAGAATGCTGGAGGACAACTAGAAAGCATGGGATTCAAAGATCAAATTTGCTCCAATAGAGTGACAATAAAGTGGTCTCTGGATCTTTCCCCTTTTTAGCTTACGTATGGAGTTGAGGCCATATTTCATTCTCAACTTTCCCTGCCTGTGGAAAAATTATTTCAAGACCATCAAGGAGAGCTCGATGATATAATCAGAAGAATGCAATAGCTGGTAGAAGTGCAGCAAGAAAGAGAGCAGCTTCTGGACATAATGCACAACCATAAACAAAGGATCAAGAAGATATTTGATAGGAAGAGAAGTAAGGAGGATTTCCAGTTGGGAGATCTAGTACTCAAATGGGATGCGCCCAGACATGACAAGGGAAAGCATAGTAAATTTGAAGCCCTTTGGATCGACCCCTTCAAAATCTCCGAGAAGTTCCCAAATAACACTTACAGGTTGCAGAATTTGGAGGGAGATGAAGTTTTTGGTGGCCCTGTAAATGGGAACTTCCTGAAAATGTCTTTTGTTTAAAGATGCATTCAGCATCCGACCATTGTAAATATTGTTCCTGTTTTATGTTTATTCTGTTTTAATAGGAGACTACATAGCCCAAAACAAGGAACTTTAGTTGCGCTTTCTTGGCATCTCGCAGGGAGCATGCCATCCCTTGTGGAGCCAAATGTTAGCACATAAACTTGTCAAGGTCTTGTGAGTAGTGGTTTCTTCCTAAGTATGTAATTTTTCTTGTTTCTCCTCCTTTTGCAGACCCAATCGTAAGTTTTTCCTCTTGGGTTGTAGTTTTTCTGTTGTTTTTTTTTGCCTTTTCGATAGACCTGTTTTTCATTTTTAGCCGCCTGAGAAATATCGCTCCTAAAATTTTATGTTTTCTCTTAGGTTGATCACTTCTCTCTTTACCTATGCCACTGATCATTTTCCTCTCCTGAGCCTTCAACCAGTTGCCCAAGTACTTATTTACACAGGTCATAGTCAGGAGCACAAAGAGAAGCGGTCTAATGTGGACTCAAATCAAGCGAGCGAGCAAAATCAACTTTCAACAATGGAGATCCATCATGCAGATCAGGTCGATGGCCATCGGGAAATTAGCATCGTAGAGTTAGACGAAGTATAACGTTATATAGAGTTTTGAAATCGCGAGGCCATCCTAGCCATCGATCCTGGGAAGGACACATGGCATGAGATTAGCATTTCGATGACTCACAAAATGGAGCATTCAAAGGGAAGAGTATCGAGGACTCGTGAAATGTGAAGTCACGAAATGATCTCGGCCATCCTTTTCAGAAGGACACGTGGCACAGGATCCTAAACGCAGAGAAATTATTTTCGGGAAGGCTTAGGTGAGAAGTGTCGATGGTTCGAGGTCCCAAAATGTTGATATGATATGGGCCATCTGATGCAAAGAGATGTGTGTCACCTGATCCGAGCTATCACAATTTTGCGACTTAGACATTTCATCATGGAACACCATGCAAACTCGCGAAACACGAAATCTTGAAACGCCTGGGAATTAGGTCCACGGTCATAGCCCAGGGTCATATGGAAAGTGGTGCCAAATAAAGGTAAGCTCCCATTCAAGTAGTGGGTGGCTAGAGTTTTTCAAGGAAATGATCATGGCCACCAGATTCAAAGTAGGTCTGATCGTTGATCTAAATGGGTCGTTTCATGATTTCGAGCACCAGAACATTGGGAATCAAGGGGAGTGCAAACTCCCGAAATGCGAAATCTCGAGATTTCATATGGATAAGTCCGAGGTCTCGGCCCACGGTCACGTGGGGTAGGGGAATGGATCCACGCAAAATATCGAAGAACCCTTCTTGGTCTCGACATAATATCTGCATGGTTTGAAGACACCGAGATCAATTGGAGGGAGTCATGGGCACCACCTAGAACATTCATAGATGTCAGACTCCATCCTAATCCTAATGCAGGTAGTTAATGGAAATGGGGGAAGGTATTTGAATCCTCATTTCACCTCGTAAGTGGAAATCATGGAAAATCCAGCCGTGGAGGCAGACTGTCAACCATGGTACCCCTACGAGAAAATTTCCTTGCAGACCCATGCTGATATGAGATCACGTATGACAGAAGAATGAAAGTGAAGACTAACAGAATAAGGTGCATACACAAATCTTTGAATATAGTAGCTAGGTCACACTCCTGGTGGTGGCAGGTTGTTTTGAGTATAAATACTCAGTTTTGATATTTTTTTAGGGGGGGGGATGGTTGAGTGGTGCTCCCGTTTTGTAAAGTGTTAATGAACACTCTGGTTTTCTGGTTATGTATCTGTATTTGAGAATTATTGTTTAATGTAAGTCAGTTTCCTTCCATATCTCTGTAATAGTTGTGTTAAGACACTCGAGCATGGATGATCTAGTCGAGGGTAGTTATGTTCTTGTGATGTAGGTTTGATCACAGTGGCATCACAACCAGGTTTAATCAGTTTCTTATGTTGTTTTCCCCTAACATTGAATGACTCGGGAATGGATGATCCAGTCGGACTGTTTTTATTTAATTGTGATGTATGTTATATTTTAGTTCAATAATAATTTCATTTAGTTCCTTGAAACTTTGAACCAAGAGGATCTTGTTTTTTGATTTTTTCATCCTTGGGCTACTGGACGACCAAATGTCCATAGCAGAGCAATTCATTCTCCTCAAGTTCTCCCCTCTACTCACCAATATACTACAACTTACTGACTAAATTTATATCAAGACCTCACATTCTTATGCATACCAGCCTAGTTTTCTGAGTTAAAGCGATATAATCCTGAGTCTGCATCCATTAGACCCCCTTTAAATTTAACCTTTGTGACATACAAACTGATGGGTACTGGGATTACCTCGGCTGCAATCTAGAGGTGACTTCTAGTGCTAACATATACTTGTCTTGTTAGAGTATGACCTTGAGATAAATCCTACAAAGATAATCAAAGGTCAGGGGGGCTTGCTAAATTGATGACATAGTCAAATTATGGTGTCTTGGGGATAAATTTTATTGCTGAACTGTCAAAAAATTCAAAGGAATAGACAGTCCCACAGGAATCCTAGAAATTTCTTGAATCTCCATGGTATGTTGATATTATCTACGTGTTAAGGAATTTACAAGATCCTCCTGAACTAAGAAAAAAAAAGTTAGATTTCTGAAGTTAAAAACAACAAAATTTTGTATTCTAGATGATTCTTTGTATTGGAAAGATCCAGGTGGAATTTTTCTAAGTTGTTTATTGGAAGGGGAAGTAAAAAGAGTTATTAAATAATTTCATAAAGGTGACTGTGGAGGGCACCATTACTAGAAAACCACTATGTATAATACATTGAGATCAGGATTTTATTGGCCCAACATTTTCTTTGATGTGTACAAGGAGGTGTCCAGTTGTCACAAGTGTCATATTTTTGATGGAAAAAGGAAACTTCAATGCTTTACATTAAAACCTATTTATGTTGAAGAATTGTTTAGGCAATGGGGCCTTTATTTTATAGGAGATATCCATATACCATATTCAACTCAACATAGGTGGATATTGACAGCTACAGGCTACTTCACCAAATGGATTGAAGCAGTTCCAACAAGGTAAGCTACTGATGTTGTTATTATCCAATTTCTGGAAAGCAACATTCTGTCTAGGTTTGGATGTCCAACCAAAATCATAATTGATAATGCAATAGAATTCAAGACCAAAAGAATTGAAAATTGTGCATTGATTACAAAATAACCCTTGGTCATACCACAACTTATTACCCACAGGGTAATGAATTAGTTGAGTCATCCAACAAGAGCTTGACAAGAATTATTAAAAAGCTTCTACAAGAAAAAAAGAAGGCTTGGCACATGAAACTTATTTATGCATTCTGGATTGATAGGATCACCACCAAGAGTTCTATTTCCACGTCACCTTTTTAGATTGTATATGACAAAGATGTGGTTTTCCCTACTTCATTAGGACTATCAGTGATGAATTTGTTGCAAGAACAGGAAGTTGAACCAAATGATGCTCAAAGAAGGATAAGTCAACTAATTTATGTGCAACAAATGAGAAAACAAGTGTTCAACAAATTACAACTGGATCAGGAAAAAATGAAAAGGGTCTTCGACAAACATACAAAGGATGATGATTTGAAGGTAGATGATCTGGTGCTGAAGTGGGATGCAAGAAATGAGATTCCTTGCCTTCTTTCTTGTGATATGAGTCTTTGGATTCCTCTTTCCATTCTTATTCTTATCTTCTCTTAGCGTAGTAGCTTCGTGCTGCTAATGTGCTCTCAAAGGGTTTGAAGGTAATACCTATTTTCTTATTAACTCCAGGGTGGGTATTCTTCTCTCTTGCATGGATAGGTCCTTCAAACTTTCTTGAGTTATTTCAACTTCGACATCTAACTCTCTTTCATTCTGTTTCTTCGACTCAACTTCTCGTTCTTCTATCAGTCGATCTATTTTTCTAGCTATGAAATCCATTAGTTCTTTCTTTTTATTTTCTGTAGCTTCATCTTCTTCTTTCCTTCTGATCTAATCCTTCTCGATCCAAGTATTTTATAACAAAAGTGGAAAAGGGGTGTTGTTCTAAACAAACCTAATAACTTCAAATTCTTCTTGAGTCGATGTTCCATGGATGATAACATGTACATTAGTAACTCTTCCACATAGGGTTATCATATTTCCTTTGAATAAACCTATCTTCCCTAATGAATATACTATAGTAGGATTTCCCAAAATTTCCCAAGTGCTTTCTGTCATAATATTCACTTGTGTTTCTTCATCCAAGACACAGTCTATGTCAAAGTCTCCCATTCTTGTATATATGCATTGTTTTACCTTCAAGATATCTGGTAAACTAACATCTTTGTGATCATTCATTGCTTCTTTTAACTGCACTAATGTAGTCTAGAATTTATCTGATTATTTATCTTTATGGTTCTCTAATATGCTCTTATTCTATTGACTCATGTTCATTTTTTCAACTTTAGCAATCATCCTTGGGAAATCCTCAACTTCATGACCAAAAATTTTACAACAAAGACAAATAGGACTTGCACCAGGGAATTCCTTAACAATATGTCCCAGTCTTTTGTAGTTGTAACATAGTTTCAATCCTCTCTTCCTCTTGTATGTTCCCCAACTTGTCCTGTACTATGCACTAGGATCACAGTGTTGGACCTGCAATATACAAAAATTCTCTCTAGGTTCCTGCATCCACTTATTAGTCCAAAAATTCTTTCTATGCATAGTAATAACATATCTTTCTCTATTTCTATCAAATTTATTCAGATCAACTCTTTCTTCTAACCATGCCCTATCTTTCAAACTAGGACATAATCTATCAAACATACCTAGATTCATGCTTTCGAAGAAAAAAATTCCACTTATCTTACTCTATCAAATTGCAAAGCTTTGCCTCTTTCAATATCTTACCTCTTTTCTTCAGATCAGGTTTCTTTCTTCGCACATCGTTTTGCAAGTGAAGTATAATACTGCGCACTACAACAATAGATCTATGCACGGAGCTTCTCTTTTCTTTAATTCAGTTCCCAACAATCATAGATTCAGGTCCCGACAATAGAACCATTTGTTGGCACAGGGGCAAACCCAGGGTTCAACGCTTCAACAACGCACCAACAAAACCCTAACTACCGACCCTTTCGACAACACTTGTGAAGTAGGCGAAGTCTCGCCTGAGGTAGAGGCAGGGAGGGTTACAGGACTCAGGTGTCTGTAACCAATATGGGACACAAATATGTGATTATAACACTTCTACAAAGTACTTAAGAACAACATGCATCAATCTATTAGTCTTATTCATCTCGGAGATCACACCCTAAGTACAAATCAGTGCAGTAACAATGACAGCATACACTTCACACTTAGCAACATAAATTAGATCTAACACATTCAACATATACAAAGAATTAAGAATTCATGGATCTATCTATTGCACATAACAATCAATGCACTAAGAAGATCCACAACATAAACATTATAGAACAAATAAAACCATCAACACAAGATTTACGTGGTTTACCCCTAGCATTGGGTTATGTCCACCAACTTCTTCTTATTCTTTATCAGGCTTCAATCTATTACATTCTTCTGCTCATGTGAACTAAGCCATAGAGCCAAGCTTTACACCGGATAGGTGATCTGCGCACTAAGCATCAGATCCACCTTCTGAAAATTAGGTCAAGGCACAGAGCCTTACATACACAGTCTGTTGCACAAAGAAACTCAGAACTACTTGCCTCTTGCACTTAGCTACTTACTTAACACTTAGCTCGGCTATGCTATTTCTACCTTACAGTCTTTTCTTATTTACACATTTACAAAAATGCCTAATAATGGGTAAAACCATGGGCCGACATCCCATAAACCATTACATAAACCCTAATGAACCCCTCGGTGGGTCCACAAGCCTGCAAAACAAGTGAGATCCCACAATCTCAGCTCTGCCTGGGTGATCCATCTTCGACCAGCTTGTCGAAGTCTAAAAGTGGTCAAACCTTACCAATGTTTCCTAAAAACTTGGTCGAGGGCCAACACCCAACATATAGGATAGGTATCCAATCCATCATGCACACTTGCATCATCCTATGATTGTCACTCATATGCCTTAGGTACGAACCCATTTCATAGCAACACAAAACCTTATATCTGCAACTATAAGTGTCGTTATTGAATGGTAGAGACTTACCAAACATGGGTACCCTAGTTATATCCTCTGCTTCATTCGGTGCCTATGAAAAGTTTTTTTTTGTAGGACCGACAGTCCCTTATAGATAATACATGACTTTATGTTGAACCTCATTTATTACTCATAAACATGCTGACCTATACCTAAAGGACTCCCAAACGAGTTTGATTTAAGATCTTTTTTGACTCGTTTCAAAAAGCGAAAATATTGTCAAGTGAACTTGTCTCTTTCACACTCATAAATTAGATCTAAAACGACATCTATTTGGTGCAAGTTTATCCCTTTTTCAAACCAAGTAGACTAATATTACGAAAAAGGACATTTTTTGCCATTAAGTTGTAATTGCATCTCATG
Organism: Picea sitchensis; assembly: GCA_010110895.2. Classification (NCBI taxonomy): domain Eukaryota; kingdom Viridiplantae; phylum Streptophyta; class Pinopsida; order Pinales; family Pinaceae; genus Picea; species Picea sitchensis. The sequence continues at coordinate 92,585 of SNQJ01S0055149.1, forward strand.
CCCTTGTTTGCAGTATTGAGCCTATTACTGATTCTCTCTTTTGTGTTATAAGCCTTTCACCTCAACAATTTGCATCATCAGCCAAGCAAATCCTTGTTTATGTACTTTGCAACTTCACACCCTATACCCAGAAGGAAACATTCCCCCGAGTGTCCATCTCCCGCATGCACCTCCTTGCATTGAGCATAGGTATGTTCCACTGGTGGAACTATTTTTACTTACTTGCGACACTTGTTTCCTCCTCTATATCATAACATTCATTTGACTATGAAAAACCAAAAAAATAGGGGCGGGAAGGGAGTATTATATTATATTGGTAGCAGTCATGTCGCCTTTGAACAAAGCACACAATTTTTGAGTCAACTTGTCATCAAAATTTTGGGTTTAGAATGACCTAAGGAAGTTGAGCTCGTTACAGAGAGTTCACTCCCTCGACTGGTTACTCTTCCAGTCCCTATGGATATTTTGATTGATGCCTCCTGCATCTCAAAGATTCATCATTGACTCTATGCTACCAGAGTCTTCCATATGTCTCATGCTCTTGTTCAAAGGATGTCTATCAACCTGTGTCAACCATTCCTCAAAACTCTTGAAATTGCTTGTTGGCCATACCCTCAGTGTGTCTCAGAATCACATGAAGTTTTAGTCCTATTGCACACCTTGGTCCTACTTGTTCGGTAACCTTGAACCCATCAGTTGACATTTCATCATTGGTCGCTGACTGGGTGGTTTCCCTTGTGTTTGATGAAAATACATCTATTCACACATTGGGATTTATGCAATGTATTGGATTCCATTATCCCTATTGGTGGTTTCCTTGCCTTTGTCAACAGTTTTCTTTATTGGCTACTATTCAGAGGGTCCTTTTCATGTACCGCTTGCATTTGGCACACATAAAAGATGCACATGGTCATTCGTTCGTGAACATGTTCTTCATCTGATTTCCTTCAAATCATCAAGCTCTTGCTTTGTACCTCATGCTGAATGATGAGAGATTCCTTAATGCTCTCCTTTAAGTGGGTCTCCTTCCATCAACTTCAGATCATTTATTCTGGAGATGAGACCTAGAGTCCTATGAGTATCTAGAGGCTTCTGTCATTAGTGGCAGGTTCTCTCACCATCGATAGTTGGGAATACATCAATGGCTCTTGATTGATGGATTCTTCAAGTGTTCGACCTCGACACCTCTATTCACACTTGTAAGAATGTACTTGGTGCCTTGATACCTACTTTAATCATCGGTAGGTTGTCTCGTGTTTGTTAACGATATACCTCAATGACCAGTAATCAAACGAAGTCTCATTGTGTTCGACCTAAACTCATTTATTCACATGATGTATAATTGCACCTTTGGTGGATTGTGTAGAAGACTTGTAGACATCAGTTTATAGTTGCAACTTTCCTAAGCTGTGACTTCAATGATCATGGGAGATCATATTGTACTCCATGGTATACATATATCTTCAGATTGATTTTAAGACTGGTTTTACTGGGCCTTCTTCGTGACTATGATAGCCTTTGGCATGTAGCCACCTTGGTATTTCCTATTCATGGCCATGGACAACTGTTTGGTATATTTTCACATGGATCTGTAGTGTAATTCAAATTGGAAGCCATGTGTGCAAAGTCAATACAGATTGTAATGAGAAACTAGTTCTTCTAGCCGAGTCCCCATTACTCCACTTATGGGTCTTATAATATATTTCATCCATCATAGATACTCCTATGACCTCACACATTACAGGGCATTTGTTATAGCAAGATTTTACTCACCCTATGAAAACTTGCACATAAGGCCTTTTTAGATTTCCCTATGCAGACTTGAAGTCCCTTTTTGCAAATCCCAGAGTTAAAAACATTATTTTTCTAGATATACGTGCCCTACATATAGTACAACATGCGTATATGCAGTTTGCACCACTACAGCCCATGTACATTGGGATTTGTGCCCAAAATTAAAAAATGGTGTCGGGTTTCCATGTCACGTCACGAGATCCATGATCCTTGACTTTCCATATACTGGAAACATTCTGACTCGGCCCTTTTGTTCCACTTGAAGGCTACAAATGGGCCAAATTCGAGCTATGGAAAGGAGGAGAAGAATTCGACTTTGAGAGAAAAGTTACTGCAGAGAAATTATTCACTTCATATTGAGTTTGCATCCCTTCGTCCTTTTAAGTATGAACACATTGTTCAACCCAAAAGATCTTTCGTACTTGATTGAGAACCTCATTGTCTCTCTTATATGAGCTTGCCTTTGCTTGAGGATTGAAGTGGTGGAGGCCCAGATGGAAGGGAATTAATTTCTTGGTTCTGAACCGTGTCGACACAGAAGTTTGTAATTCATTCACTTCTGTTGATTACATTTTAATATAAATACTCTTTTCTCATTCAATTAAGATCTTGCAAATATTTGAATTGTTATTCCATGGGCATATTTGTTATGAATTTTGATGGATTGTGTTATTGAATGTGCTAACATTATATATTATCACCATATGCTTGTGTTTCTTGGTTGTTGAGAAACATTTGTAGGTGTATTTATTTGAGTCAAGTGCTCAACAGTGGACTTCATTGAACGTCTGGATGAGGTAGACATTTTATCTTGTCTTGCTAGCATATTTGTTTATATAGCATACATAAGATTAGAGTTTATTTTTGCAGTCGTTTACGTCTGTTGTTGTTTACCCCTAGCCATAGAGATATTTTCCTCATAACACATAGTAGTACACAACTACTATCCAGTGGTACAAAACCACACCTAGTATCACACAAGTACTAACCAGTGACACATATTCACAGCCAGTGGAACACATCCACCATAATAGCATACAACTACTTTCTAGAGACATACAATCTCCAAAAAAATCATATCATATGATATCAACCTTCGTAACAATATCATGATACAAAATGAGTCATCTGGGCCATTCTTCCACTTGCATCTATGAGATATGGAAGAGCATCTGCCCTTAGAAAGTAAAAAATCATCCATGGGATATCTGGACTATTCTTCCCAAGCATAAAAGAATAAATGTCCCTAATTTATGATCCTAGACCATTCACCTCACTGGTCCTTTCCTTCGGCACTAATCATAGTACAACCTAGAGAGAATGAGTCTGCCCTAGGGAATGTTTGTCCCTAATTGATGAACCTAGACCATTCACCTAACTAGGCCATTATTCTGGCACTAATCACAGTGCAACATGGATAGAATGAGTCTTCCCTAGTGAATGATTGTCCAGACCATTTCCTATGAAAATTGATATCCTTCACCAACCTCCAAAACATACCATTCTTCGAAATTGATCACAACTGTTAAATTCAAAAGAATGACTACCCGACAAGGTGGACCATTCTGCTTGAACACTACTCAGAGTGAATTCCAAGAAGAATGAATGTCCTAGACCATTCCCCCACACTGGACACAAGGGGAATCAATGTCTATGGTACATCAACAATCTATTAGACCATTTTCATTACAAAAATGACTTTCCGATCTGGACCATTTTATGAAATGGAAAATGACTGTCTGTCAGAAATCTCAAACCACTTTCTGGACTGGAAAGGAAATGCCCAACCTAGACCATTTTCGAAACTGGAAAATGACTATCCATAAATCAATAACATGTCAGTGTTGCCTTCCAACTCGAGAGTAATCACTTCCTTTTTCAATAAGGAATTCATCTCCACGAGCCCCAACTTGTCACTTAAGTATGAAAACTCTTCATCTTGGACATAGGATTTACTAAAATACCTGCTATCTGCTCATCTGTGGATATATACTAGAGAACCGCTTCTCCCCTATGGAATTTATCACGGAGAAAATAATGTTTGATCTCAATGTGATTCGACCTGTCATGGAACATCGGGTTATCGGAAAGCTTCACACATCTCTAATGATCACAATATATCATGGTCAAATCCAACACCTGATCATATAGTCCAAAAACCAACTTACAGAGCCACGTTGCTTCTATACAAGCATCAAAAACTACAATATACTCTGCTTCTATAGTGCTGAGTGCAACAAACTTCTGTTTCCTTCTAACCCATGACATCGTGGAAAATATCAAACTGAAACATATCCAAGTAGCACTTATTTTGTCATCTGCACTCCCTGACCAATCTGAATCGTTAAATCCATGCAGTTGTATATCATAACTTAAACATCCCACAAAACAAATATCTGGCTAAGTATTCTCCAAATACATTAACGAGCCAATCAATTTTCAGTACAAAGATGGGTCTACTTGATTAGAGTCTCTCAAATTATTCAAATCTATCATCATGGGAATTTTTCCATGGATTTGCAATCCATCATCCTAGACTTCTTGAAGAACCATTTCAATATAATTCCTCTTTCATAGGAATTTTTCACCACGCTTCTGTTGTACATGAGAGGCTTTGAAACAAGTTTGCTTGAATCTATACAAGGTCTTCTTCCATCTGCATAGAAGGGTCTCTTTCTAGCATAGCTCAAAACCTTGAGGTTTCTCTACATACGCTTCTTCAATTACTCTGTTAAGAAGAATAGTCTTTACATTCATCTGATATAAACTCCAACCCATGGACACTGTAGGATATATAATGGTTCAGGTAGAGGTATATATGGTTACTAGAACAAGTTGTCATCATAGTAATCTCCCACCTTTTGGGAAAACCCTCTAGCCCTGAGTCTCGACTTTATCTATCAATGCTTCACAATTTCTCACATACATTGTTCTTCATCATAACTTCCTTCCATTCCTTTTGATTAATTACCTCTAGTGGGTTCAAACTGGTTCAATTGGTTGTTCTGACTTTTCTTTCTTTCTTAGAATCCTCATGTTCTTCCTCATGTTTCTCTTCAATGTTGGAGTCCATGGAATCTTCTATAAATTACATGCCCTTCTTTGTTGAAGGCTCCACCTTTTTCCTTCCACCATAGGAACATACATTTATATGGAAAACCAAGGATATTGAAGGCTTCTTTTCGAAGAAGAATTCTTCTAGAGTCAAACTACACACATGATTCTTATCATGGTTGTTACTTCCAATGAAGAACACAGATAGATACTTCATAGTATTTATGGATTCTTCTTCAATGGATCATATCATTGGGGATTAGATACCTCCTAATCCTAGCTTCATGCTTGAATGAGTAATATGAATTCTCTTCTTTTGGAATTCTATGAATAGCTCCCTCCATCTGAGAGAGACCGTGCTTCCGTCTGCTGCATCTCTCTTTGCTTTCTGCAAAGTATCACAAGCTTGTTCCAGTTTCCTTTTGATTCTTGTCTTCCTTCGAGTCTGAATCCTCTGAGTCTCTTTAAGTTTTTTTCTATCTGTTTTGATTGTTTCCCATCTGACAGTTGTGTCATCCTTATAAAAATTTTCTATGGAAACTTCCATAAGGACTTATTCATCACAAGGGTACCTGCCCAGAACAAGAACAACAAGAGAAAACAAGAAATATCTATCTAGAGGAGATGTTAGTTTATTTTTCAAAAAAGTACAATAATCATCTATATCAATAGTATTCATATGTAGTTAAGTATTCATTGAACCTAGCACAAATAGAATCTTTCAAAGATTTCTTTCACAATTTGTAATGTATCAACTATCACCCTTGATATATATCAATTTAATCAAAACTGGAACCTGAAGCCTCACTTGCTATGGAGGGTCTTCTTATTCTTCTAAATGCATTGAGTCCAATATTACAGCTTGGACAAGATCTCTAGTACTTTCCCTGCAAACACACTCATGTTTTGCTAGATGATATAGCTTAGATAACATATACAAGTGCATACCTTTGAAACCTTGTAGCATCGTCCAACTTATCTTCCAATCTGAAACTAGATACCATCTTGACAAGAAGAGATTAGAAGCTCAATTATTAGAACAAGCTAGAAACTCTAAAATGTCAACTTTGACCACAAAATCAATTTGACCAGAAGTCAACCTTTGACTTTGACCAGTCAAACTTTGATTTTGACTTTGACCAAAGATTCAAATCTGACATTTTTTCTAGTTGAGAGTACCAAGAGGTGCGTTAGGCTAGGGAACACTAAGATCTCAAGGAATTAGATCACATGCTTCATCATAAGTTCTCGAACACAAGGGTTAGGGTTTGATGCAGTTGCATAATAAAAAACCCTAGTTGCAGATGTAATTGGTGCCATAATTGTTAATGTTTATGCCATTATTATAGTTCTTTGCATTTCTTTAGATAAGAGCATGATAAGAACAATATCACTGAGAAATACACATTCACAAGAGACACAACATTTATCCTGGGAAACCCTCTAGGGGAAGAAAACCCAGCAAAAACTTCCTTATCATAAATGGCTTATACAATGTTCAAGAGATAACTCAAACCAATA
>SNQJ01S0055149.1:108282-131546 GCA_010110895.2 Picea sitchensis
ATAATAATGACATGATTAATCCACAATGGGGATTTAATCCAATAACAAAATAATAATAAGAATGCTCTTTGTAGTTACATTATTTCAACAATAACTTTATAAAAAACCCCAAAACAAACCAAATCTAGCCACCGATTTCCAAAGATACATCAAGTGACACGAGAGATCCCTTTCAACGTTGAGGAGGCTAGTTACCAGTTCTAAAGTAGGTTGAAACAGTTACCCCTGGCGGTTTTTTTTATCAACCGAACAAATTTACAGGGTGCTAACATTTCTGGCGTTGTTGTCGGGGACAAAATTGAAAAATTTTCCCTGGGAAAGAATGACATGGTTGAGGTCTAAGGTCTGAGAGCGGAAAACACTTAGGCACATATTTGGCTATATTCCTGCTCTGGTGACTCCACATATCAAAAAATTAGTTTGAAGGTGATTCCACTAGTAGAAGAATCCAAAAATTTTAATTTTACTGGCGATTCCACTCTCAATGCAAAATCCATCTTTAGAAACGTCCTTGACGACTCCAATTTCCGAAGACGAAACCCCTGACAGAGGTATGGAAAAGCATTATGGAAGAAAACAAGTACTTAAAATGGGAATTTTTCCAAGGCATTTTATTGTTTGTTATAAGTCACTTATGGTCCTTTGCTGAATATGCTAGACAATGTTTTCTTCATCTACCGCATGAAAATGATGATCATGTTAATCTTGAAGTTGCATATCCTCCTCCTAAGATTATACAAATATCCCCTCAGTTTATCACTGACCTTGATCAAAATATCCCACTTGAACCATATGATAACTACAAACAAGCAGATAAACCTCATGAGATCAAGGCTGATATTGCATCTCCTGTGCTTGTCTCAACACCCTCCACTATATAGCATAGATACATACCCTTAATATTACCCCACATCCTTCATGATTTTCCTCCAAAGCACTGTGAATATCTACTTGTGTTTGATGGAGAAATGGGTGCCATCACAACTGAAAAACACCTCAAAAGGTTTGAACATTTTATAGACTTATTTGAGATCGACCATGATGATGTTTGTTTGAGGTATTTCTCTCATTACTTGAGAGGAGATACCAAAGAATGGTTCAAACATTTGCAACCAGGGACAATTAGCTTATGGGAAGAATTGAAGGGTGTTTTTTCAAAATTCCAGGGAAAGAAAAAATCTCTAGACCTGCATCTTACATATTTGTATGCCTTGAAAGGGAAAAGAACTGAGCCCATTTCCACATTCAGTAGAAGGTTTTCCAGAAATTATTATGATCTGTCCAAAGAGATTCGACCCACTAAAGTTGTTTCCATGCTCCAATATACCACTACTCTTCACCCAGATTTGTCTTTCCTCCTGATGGAAAGGAGACCTATGACCTTACAACAAATGTTCGGTGATGCTTAGGAGATTCAACAAAATATCCAAGTGTGTAAACATATTCGAAATGAGGAGTTGGATGCTAAAGAACATGACAGTGAATATGAACATAAAACAATTGATTTGAATCTTGAGAAGAGACTTAATAATATCACATGCCCTCTTGAAGTTTTAAATGCTAATGATTTTGAAAAAGATTATGTTCCACTTGTTGAAAGAAAAGGTGTTGATTTAACTTCTTATCCATCCCATGATAAGCAGGGGGATGATTGTTTTATGTATTCATTTGTAGACATTCAAGAAGACGATTTTGCAAATCAGCTTGTTGAAGAGCAGGTTGATGTTCCAATCTTTTCCTTGTTAGATGACATTGCAGATGTTGTTGATTTGCCTATATATGATGAATATGATGATGATTATGATGTTTACTTCCTAGAACAACTAGTTGTATGTTCTCTATCAGAAAATGTTCATTTTCAGCAGTGTAATGAGAGAAATCGCCCTACATATCATAGTTACAAAGGAGAAAGTATTGATTCAATTGAAGGAAATTCTTTACCTTTATTATTTTCTTCATTTAAATGGTTGAAATAAAATTCAAAGATCATCATTGAAGAAAATGAATGTGTGATGATGTCAAATCACACTGATTCACCAGAACAAATTGATAAGAAATCGCGACAATCTTCTCTTGTGTTTTATGACCCTGTTACTTGGTATGTAGAAGGGCTTGTTAGTTCAAAATTACAGCCATTGGTCAAAGAGGAATCTGAAAAGAAGTATGTTCAACAACCTAGAGAAATGAAAAAATGTGCAAGAAATGAAGAAGATTTTGAATCAGGGGAAACAACCTTGCCAATGTGTTTTTCTTCTTCCAAATTGATGAAGCAAGATGTAAATAATGTTCTAGATCAGGGACCTTCCAGATATGGTGTTGAATATCCAAAATGCAGTGGAATTGCAAATGAAATCCTTCTTCCATTATTTTTTTCTTCCTTTGAATTGTTGAAATCAAATCATGAGATAACAAAAGAAGCAGGAAAGTCTGACTGCCATGGCACTGTTTTACATGAGCAAATCATTGTCAGAAAGAAAGATTGACAACCTTCATATGCATTAAATAATCATGTGGTTAATCACATGAAAGGTCATTTCAGTTCAAATTCTCATTATGTTCTCAACTACCATCTTTAAAATGAAGATGAAGCTGATCAGAAAATTATTGTTAAAGGTCATTTCCCTTCCCCTGAAACTAATGTAGATATGCAACAAGATTTCCAGCAAGACAAAGTGTTTCAAAGTTGTCTTTCTTCCCCTGAGAATGATGTGGTGGTCCAATTTATAGGTGGCCTAAATAGAGATGAGGGTTCTAAAACTGAATCTATGGAGACTTCAAACAATGAACAAACGATTTCTATAGGGTTGCAGGAAAGCAACAGAGTAGAGTATGCCTCTTTTCGATCAGAAATACAGAAAGCTAGTGAGGAGTCAGTTGTTCTATTTGATCCCTTGGCAAATCATGGGTTTAAAAATGCATCCATGAGCACCCTAGAATGAGAAATAGTTCCTATTGTTAGCCTTCCACATTTACAAGAATACTGTGAGAAGAAACTTATTCACCTTCATTTGTTTATAAATCAAAATGTCAGTCCTAAGCAAATTTCCAGAGGATTGATGGAACCGAACCAGACTTGTTTGATGAATGAAAAGATAGCCTTGATACACATAATAGGGCTTTCATACTCGAATATGTTCACGAATGTATGCATGCTTTTATTGAGATGCATGGAAAAGTAGACAAACTTGTTGCTACCATTTCATTTCAAAAAACTCTCAGTATTGAAGAAGTAGAGCAAGAACAACAAACACTTGTGAAGGAAGCATGTCATTCTATTTTAACTCCTAAAAAAGAAATGGTCTCTCGTGTGTTTCATGACCCTATGGCATGTTATGTGGAGAATATTTATAGTATGAATCTACAATGATGATGGGTTGTGAGCTTAGGAGTGTAGAGAACGACAAATCAAAGTCGGTATTAGATATGGATTTCTTTACACCATAAGTTTCATTTCAGTTAGAACGGTCTTTTGATTCAAAAGGTTGTTATTTACAACAGTTTCAACGTATTTTCCAGCCTCTTGACAAAAATTGACAGGGGGAATCACCTGAAAACAAGAAAGCAGTGGAAGAAATGATACAGGATTGTTTTTTTACACATGTGTTGGAAGATCCTTATGTCGTTTTGCTAGAAATGATGAACATTCCTAATATTTTTAAATTCCTAAGATTCAGGTTCATATGTAACTTCTCAAATGAGTTGCTCATGAACAAGCTTTGGAGTGAGCATGTGCAAAGCAGATGAACAATGGATAAAGCGTTGGTGTCACTGCAATGGAACTTTCATTTCACCTAATTGTCATTTCGCTTCGACAATTAGAGTAGGTAGGTGTGAATAAGCTTAATGATCAAGCATTTTCAAGTTTAGATTCCCAAATAAAGTATTCAGTTAGATTTTCGCAGTATATCCAACATTCAATCTCCTCGTCAAAGCATGGCACACACCTGTTATGAGAGAAGCCCAATAGATAAGGTACATGGTCTATTGTTCTTTGCTACCTCGCAGGGAGGATAGCATCCCTAGTTGGAGACCATGTTATCACTGTAAAATTTCCTTTTCGAGACCTAGCCTCAAAACTTAGCAGGAGGCTAAGTTAGTATGGAGGAGAAACAGACTGGCGGATGAAGCCACATCCGACAGACAGGGATAAATATAGCAGAAAGATGGAGTAAATGGGGCTCAATAGGTCGTGATCATAAGAACTTCCAAATCAACGGTTGAAGGATGCATCGGGCAGGGAAATAGCGCACCATTTAATATCCTAGAGGCGAACCAATACGAATATTGTGGTTTTGTTTCGAGGGTACGTAGCACCACCAGATACATATCGGGGGGACGAGTGGGTAAGCCTGAAACCACCCAAATCCACCTTGATGTCACATGTCAGAAAATCATTTGATACATGTCACATCTGAAGATCGTGTGTGAAAAGGGAGAGTTGACGACCCTTCGAATCACATCAGTACATTTTTTTTAGTATTTTATGCCCGTGCAATGTCGGGTAAGCACCGTCAGAAAAATGATTCGAAGGCCCATCATTTGAAACTGATAGTCGAATGTGATAGGTCGTTGTCCTTGCAAGTACTTTCATCAGTAATCTATGATTGGTACTCGATGATGACCGTATTTCAAAATATGAATGATATTACTCTATTTTGGGAAATCGACACTTCATTCCTTAATGGGGTAATTACAAACCGGATCAAATTCCTAATTTCTGTACAATTACAAGAGATAAGCTTATGTCTTCTTGGTTTTGCAAAACCAAGAAAACATAAGCTTATCTCTTGGTTTTTATCAACCATTGCCCATACCAAAGAGGCCATGGGATGAAATTAGCATGGATTTCATATTGGGGTTGCCAAGGACACAAAGAGGATTTGATTCAATCTTTGTGGTAGTGGATAGATTTTCCAAGATGGCACACTTCATTCCATGTCAGAAAACCAGTGATGCCACTCACATTGCAAACTTGTTTTTCAAAGAGGTCATTCGACTTCATGGATTGCCGAAGAGTATAGTCTCGGATCGAGATACCAAATTCATAGGGCATTTTTGGAGGACCTTATGGAAGAAGCTGGGAACTAACTTGTTGTTTAGTTCATCATATCATCCTCAGACAGATGGATAGATAGAAGTGGTAAACAGAAGTCTGGGAGACTTGCTGAGAAGCTTGGTGACAGAGCACCACAGCCAGTGGGACAACATATTACCATAGGCAGAGTTTGCTTATAATGACTCAGTTAACCGGAGCACAGGGCAAAGTCCATTTCAAGTTGTCTATGGCATGCATCCGAGGGGAATTTATGAACTGAGGGATTCAGAACAGACTGCGACTAGGAGTGCTAGTGCAGAAGAATTCACGGAGGCGATGAAAGAAATTCACAGCCAGGTGAAGCAGTGACTGTTGGATTCAAGCCAGGAATATAAGCGCAGAGCCGATCAGCATAGAAGACAACTTCAATTTGAGGTTGGTGACTTAATTCTGGCACATTTGAGAAAGGAAAGGTTTTCGAGGGGAACATACAATAAATTGAAAATGAAAAAAATCGAACCCTGCAAGGTCTTGAAGAAATTTGGAGCGAATTCCTATGAAATTGAATTACCCAATGGGATTGGAATTTCTCCGATATTCAATATCTCTGATTTATACCCATATAAAGCTGGAGAAACAGAGACTGGAATTGAGTAGCCAGTCATCCAGTGGACGAAGAAGATGTCGGTTGCAGAGAAGCCACAGATGGAAATCATACTGGACAAGAGAGTAAGTAAGAAGACTAGGAGGAAAGAATACTTTGAGTATCTGGTCAAACGGAAGAACCATCCAGTTGAAGATGCCAGCTGGGAGACCAAAGCAGAGATACAAAAGCATGGACAGACTGTGCAGGAGCTCATGGACAGGAGCCCATGAAATTTTTCTAGCGAGGGAGTATGATGCAGGAGCATATCCCAAATCAAGCGAGCCAGCGCAGAAGCAGAAGACAACTGGAAAAGCCAGCACAAATTTTGAAGTCACTTTGGAAATGATGCGCAAACATTAATATGGAAATTTAATGAAGCGCACTTGTATATTGTAAATGGACCTTGAGCAGATTGCTCTCGTCCTCAGTAGGTAGACGACATTTAAGGTAGTTAATGTAAAGTAGATAGAATTTAATTCTAGAGTAGACTGCTTGAGAGCGCAAGAGGGAAACGGGATATATCCACCCTCATTGGGAATTTGTAACAGTAGTAGAGGTGGAAGAGAAAGAGCATGCAGGGAGCTGTGAAAAGAACACCCATGTACAGACATTTGAATTAATAGAAGAAAGCTTTGATTCAAATTCATGGTTTTGTGTTTGTTCTCTGTGTATGGATGTTGATATGCTCATTGGATGTTTGCTTCCTGTTATACATTTTCTTTGATATGCTGTGTATATGATTTCATGTTTGAAATAGAGTCTGAGAGGAAGAAGAAATGAGTTTCAATTGTTTCTCTATTTGAGCTAGAGAATTCCTGCAAGGAGTGTAGTTGAAGTGTCAGCAAGGAGTGCATTGACAGAGGGCTCAGATAGTTTAACTTTTGTTCTCGTTCATCCAGAAGTGTAGACAGGCATAGGAGTCATGCAAGGAGTGCGCAGGCCGAGTAAAAGTCTTAGGGTTGCGAACCTGAGTGAAGAATTGAAGGACTGCTACTGTAGGTGTGCGCAGAGTCGAAGTATTCAAGCACGTGAAAGTGTTTGAAGGTTGCCGCAAGGAGTGTGAGCAAGTGGTTTCTTTCTGAGGACTTGAAGCCGTGGGAAAAGTTCAGAAGGTATAGAACCTTCAAGTAATCACCAAGGGAAGCATAGGGAGTTGGTGTCGTGAATTATTTAGGAAGGCGTCGTAATTTTGCACCACAGGTGAACAAGTTTTCGTGGAGGAATACTTGGTCCATTTCGTAGAATTCATCAGGAAGAAACGGACAGACGATATTCTCTGAGGAGAATCCATGAATTTCCGTGAGCCGTTAGATCTTGCAGAGGTACAAGGGAGATACTACAGGTATTCCTAAGAAGTTACAAGCTCAGAAGGGACAGAGTCGTTGGTCCAAGCCAACCAGGGTCGTTGGATTACTCACGGAATCGCCTATCGGGGTTTCGTGAGGGAAGAGCCGAAGATTTGGCAACAGGAATCACGATATTGCGATACGCGATATCCCGAAGGATACGTAAACAGTGTGGGGGCCACAGGAGTTGGTGACATGGACAGGTGGCATGCCTTATCGGGATATTGCAATGAGAAGTCCTGAATTATTCACATTAGGATTTGCGATCCTGCGAAGTCTGAAGTCCCGACGAGATAAGGGATCGTTGAAAAGTCAAATAAGCGAGCTCATCGGAGTTTCGACATATCGTGAGTCGGGAGTCGGTAAAGTGAATGGCTTGATATCACGAGTGGCGAAATCGCGATAGGGGAAGTCCCGACAGGAAAAGGAAAAGGTCGGCGTTGAATTACATCGGGGTTTGGGGATTCAAAACACTAGTGCTAGACCATTGACCTCGCGACACCACGAAGTCCGATCTCCCGATTGTAATAAGGGGATCGCGTGAGAGTTATGTTGGTGCAGATTTCCCGGTAGGGAAATAGAAGAGCCTTAGAGTTCTTTGGGCCATGAAAGGGAGAAGATCATGTGAGTGGACGTGCTTGCGAGCGTGGCTGTGTCAGGTTGGTATCAAAGCACAGAAATATTCTTTTCTTTCTGTAGAAAAGAAAGAGAGTTCACCATGCCGCCGAGGAGAGATAGGCAATCACCCGATCCAGAGGATAGGGAAGTGCAGCTGAGAAGAGGCAGGCAGATAACAGACCCAGTCATGGAGAGACAAATGCATGATCTCCGAGCAAGACTCGAAGACATGGAGACAGCTCAAAGACGCACAGCCAGTGCAGGGGATATTAGTGATTCCGAAAGAGAGATTGAGGCTGAACGAGAGGAGGAAGTTGCAGATGAAGATGCATCAAACGAGTGTTTGATCAAAGTTATTTCCAGGATGGGTGCAAGAGCGAAGATGGACATTCCAATTTACGAGGGAAACTTGGATGCAGAGGAACTTCTAGATTGGATTAGAGCTCTAGACACATACTTCGACTACGAAGATGTCGAGGAAGACAAGAAAGTCAAGCATGCTGTCACACGCTTGAAAGGACATGAAGCATTGTGGTGGGATGAACTACAAGCTGACAGATGCTACAAGGGCAAGCAAAAGATCAAGAGCGGGGATTTAATGATCACAAAGATGAAGGCAAAATTCATCCCCAGAGACTATCAAATCACTCTGTTCAAAAGAATGCAGAACCTGAGACAGAAGATGATGACAGTGAAAGAGTACACTGAGGAGTTCTATAAACTGAACATTAGGGTAGGTCATCGGGAGAGCGATGATGAAACGGTTTCCAGATACATGAATGGCCTGAGATATGATATCCAGGATGAGATGAGCATGGTAACCATCTGAATGGTAGAAGATGCTTATCAAATTGCTCTAAAAGTTGAAGAGAAGCTGAGTTGAAAACAGAGTCAGAGAGGCTGAGGTAGAAGTTAGCCCAGAGGTAAAGCAATTGCCCAGGACAAATACCAGAAGCCCAAGGAGGAATGGAAGAAACCTCAAACTCGAACAGAGAGAGGTGGAACCTCACAGAGAGGACAACATAATGAGTAGAGAGGATATTATGCTAACAACAACACTTTTCCTCGTACTAGAGGTAGAGGAAGGGGAAGAGGTGGAGTAATCACATGCTTCACATGTGGAAAGAATGGGCACAAGTCTTACGAGTGTCCAGATAAAAAGAAGGACATTGGAGAAGCTCACATCACTGAAGCTCAGAGGCGGGATGTTGAGGCTGAAGACGCAGAAGGTGGAAGATCGCTCATGATGCGGAAAGTCCTTTTGACACCCAAGAAGGAGGTGGAAAGTTCAGTCCAAAGGACCAGACTTTCCAAGACTGCTTGCAAGACCAAGGATAGGTTATGCAAGGTCATCGTAGACAGTGGTAGCATGGATAATCTCGTTTCTACAGAGATGGTAGAGAAGCTGGAGCTGGAGACGACTGATCATCCTAGCCCATACAGAGTTTCGTGGCTACAGAAAGGACACCAAGTAACTATTACTAAACAATGCTTGGTTGAATTCAAGATAGGAGGATATAATGATAAGATATTGTGTGATGTTATTCCTATGGATGTTTGTCATCTATTGCTGGGTAGACCATGGAAATATGACATAAATGTGATTCATGATGGGCGAATGAACACATACACCCTGGAGAAGAATGGGAGGACACACATGTTGCTTCCAATTAAGGATAAGGAGGTGAAGCCGAAAGTAAGAAACATAGTACTTCTCATGAGTGGGAAGGAACTTCTTACAGAGGTTAAGAAGAAGGAGGACCCACAATTCATTGTGGTCAGAAAACCAAGGATTGTTCTGACTAGCACAAGGGTGGATGATTTACCAGAAGAAGTTCAGGAACTACTGGAAGAGTTCGCTGACATCATAGTGGACGAACTACCTCATTCGTTGCCACCAATCAAAAGTGTGAGTCATCACATTGATCTCATACCAGGAGCCAGTTTGCCAAACAAAGCCGCGTACAGATTGACACCGCAAGAGAATGAAGAGGTTAAAAGGCAGGTCCAGGAGTTGATGGACAAAGGTTTAGTCAGGGAAATCTTGAGTCCATGTGTTGTTCCAACAGTACTCAGTCCGAAGAAAGACGGAGGTTGGAAGATGTGTACTGACTCAAGGACGATCTACAAGATAACTATCAGGTATAGATTTCCATTGCCAAGGATGGATGATCTGATGGATTGCTTGGGTGGAGCAAAGTATTTTTCAAAGATTGATTTGAAAAGAGGTTATCATCAAATTCGCATGAGAGAAGGTGATGAGTGGAAGACGACATTCAAAACAAACGAAGGGTTGTATGAATGGTTTGTTATGCCATCTAGCTTAACAAATGCGCCAAGTACCTTCATGAGGTTGATGAACGAAGTCCTGAAGGAGTTCATTGGGAAATTTGTCATTGTATATTTGGATGACATACTGATTTACAGTAAGACCACAACGGAGCATCTGAAGCATTTGTCTATAGTGATGCAGAGATTACAGTAGGAGAAGTTGTTGATTAACATGAAGAAGTCCTCATTCATGAAGACAGAGCTCATTTACTTGGGGTTTGTTATTTCAGAAAATGAGTTGAGGATGGATCCAGATAAGGTGGAAGTAATTAAGAATTGGCCATCACTGAAGAATGTATTTGAGGTGAGAAGTTTTCACGAATTGGCTAGTTTCTACCGAAAATTCATCAGGAATTTCAGTGGAATTAGTGCAGCAATGATGGACACAGTGAAGAAAAGACATAAGTCTTTTCACTGGATAGCAGAGGTTGAAAAGTGTTTCAGTCTGTTGAAAAGGAAGATCACGGAACAACCGGTTTTGGTGTTGCCGGATTTCCAAAAGACATTTCAGGTGAAATGCGATGCACGTGGGTTTGCAATTAGGGCAGTCTTAAGTCAAGAAGACAGGTCAATAGCATACTTCAGCAAGAAGCTAAATGAGGCGAAAGTGAAGTACTCCACTTATGATAAGGAGTTCTATGCTATCATCTAGGCATTAAAGAAATGGAGGCATTACTTGATCCCGAAAGAGTTTTTCTTGTACAGTGACAATCATGCATTGCAGTTTGTGACTCAACAGGAAAAGTTGAATCAGAAACATGTAAAATGGGTTGAGTATATGCAGAATTTCACTTTTGTGATAAAACATATTTCTGGTACTGCTAACAAAGTTGTCGATGCTTTGAGCAGGAAGTGTTTGTTGTTGTAGGAGTTCAGAGTCAAAACGTTAGGTTTTGATGATCTCAGGAACATGTATGCTGATGATCAAGATTTTGGAGAGGCGTATGAAGCAGCTAAGAATCTAGTTCTCAGAGATAGAAGCCAGTGGGCCGAGTACATGATCCAGGAAGGATTGTTCTTTAGGGGAAATCAAATGTGTATTTCGAAATGCTCCATGAGGGAGAATATGCTGAAGGAGAAACACAGTGGAGGATTGGTCTGACACTTCGGTCATGAAAAAACATTCGCAAAGCTGAGCGAATCATACTTTTGGCCAGGGATGCGATCAAAGGTCAAGATATTTGTAGACAGATGCAGAATTTTCCAGCATTCGAAGGGAAGGAAGCAGAATTCAGGTTTTTATCAACCATTGCCCATACCAGAGAGGCCATGGGATGAAATTAGCATGGATTTCATATTGGGGTTGCCAAGGATGAAAAGAGGATTTGATTCGATCTTTGTGGTAGTGGATAGATTTTCTAAGATGACACACTTCATTCCATGTCAGAAAACCAGTGATGCCACTCACATTGCAAACTTGTTTTTAAAAGAGGTCATTCGACTTCATGGATTGCCGAAGAGTATAGTCTCGGATCAAGATACCAAATTCATAGGGCATTTTTGGAGGACCTTATGGAAGAAGCTGGGAACTAACTTGTTTTTTAGTTCAGCGTATCATCCTCAGACGGATGGATAGACAGAAGTGGTAAACAAAAGTCTGGGAGACTTGCTAAGAATCTTGGTGACAGAGCACCACAGCCAATGGGACAGCATATTACCACAGGCATAGTTTTCTTATAATGACTCAGTTAACCGGAGCACAGGGAAAAGTCCATTTCAAGTTGTCTATGGCATGCAACCGAGGGGAATTTCTGAAATGAGGGATTCAGAACAGACTGCGACTAGGAGCAATAGTGCAGAAGAAGTCGCGGAGGCAATGAAAGAACTTCATAGCCAGGTGAAGCAACGACTGTTGGATTCGAGCTAGGAATATAAGCGCAGAGCCGATCAACATAGAAGACAACTTCAATTTGAGGTTGGTGACTTAATTCTGGCACATTTGAGAAAGGAAAGGTTCCCGAGGGGAACATACAATAAATTGAAAATGAAAAAAATCAGACCTTGCAAGGTCTTGAAGAAATTTGGAGTGAATGCCTATGAGATTGAATTACCCGATGGGATCAGAATTTCTCCGATATTCAATATCTCTGATTTATACCCATATAAAGCTGGAGAAACAGAGACTGGAATTGAGCAGCCAGTCATCTAGTGGATGAAGCAGATGCCGGTTGCAGAGAAGCCGCAGATGGAAAGCATACTGGACAAGAGAGTAAGTAAGAAGACTAGGAGGAAAGAATACTTTGAGTATCTGGTCAAATGGAAGAACCATCCAGTTGAAGATGCTAGCTGGGAGACCGAAGCAGAGATACATAAGCATGGACAGACTGTGCAGGAGCTCATGGACAGGAGCCCATGAAAGTTTTCAAGCGAGAGAGTATGATGCAGGAGCATCTCCCACATCAAGCGAGCCAGCGTGGAAGCAGAAGACAACTAGACAAGACAACACAAATTTTGAAATCACTTTGAAATTGATGCGCAGACATTAATATGGAAATTTAATGAAGCGCACTTGTATATTGTAAATGGACCTTGAGCGGATTGCTCTCGTCCTTAGTAGGTAGATGACATTTAAGGTAGTTAATGTAAAGTAGATAGAATTTAATTCTAGAGTAGACTACTTGAGAGCGCAAGAGGGAAATGGGATATAGCCACCCTCATTGGGCATTTGTAACAGTAGTAGAGGAGGAAGAGTAAGAGCATGCAGAGAGCTGTGAAAAGAACACCCATGTACAGACATTTGAATTAATAGAAGAAAGCTTTGATTCAAATTCATGGTTTTGTGTTTGTTCTCTGTGTATGGATGTTGATATGCTCATTGGATGTTTGCTTCCTGTTATACATTTGCTTTGATATGCTGTGTATATGATTTCATGTTTGAAATAGAGTCTGAGAGGAAGAAGAAATGAGTTTCAATTGTTTCTCTATTTGAGCCAGAGAATTCCTGCAAGGAGTGCAGTTGAAGTGTCCGCAAGGAGTGCGTTGACAGAGGGCTCATATAGTTTAACTTTTGTCTCGTTCATCCAGAAGTGCAGACATGCATAGGAGCCGTGCAAGGAGTGCGAAGGCCGAGTAAAAGTCTCAGGGTTGAGAACCTGAGTGAAGAATTGAAGGACTGCTGCTGCAGGTGTGCACAGAGTCGAAGTATTCAAGCACGTGAAAGTGTTTGAAGGTTGCCGCAAGGAGTGCAAGCAAGTGGTTTCTTTCTGAGGACTTGAAGCCGTGGGAAAAGTTCAGAAGGTATAGAACCTTCGAGTAATCACCAAGGGAAGCATAGGGAGTTGGTGCCGTGAAGTATTTAGGAAGGCGTCGTAAGTTTGTGCCGCAGGTGAACAAGTTTTCGTGGAGGAATACTTGGTCCATTTCACAGAATTTATCCGAAAGAAACGGATGGACAATATTCTCTGAGGAGAATCCACGAATTTCCGTGAGCCATTAGATCTCGCGGAGGTACAAGGGAGATACTACAGGTATTCCCGAGAAGTTACAAGCTTAGAAGGGANATAGAGCCGTTGGTCCAAGCCAGCCAGGGCCGTTGGATTACTCGCGGAATCACCTATCGAGTTTTCGTGAGGGAAGAGCCGAATATTTGGCAACAAGAATCGTGATATTGCGATACGCGATATCCCGACGGATACGTAAACAGTGTGGGGGAAACAGGAGTTTGTGACGTGGACAGGTGGCATGCCTTATCGGGATCTCACAACGAGAAGTCCCGAATTATCGACATTAGGATTCGCGATCCCACGAAGTCCGAAGTCCCGACGAGATAAGGGATCATTGAAAAGTCAAAGAAGCGAGCTCATTGGAGTTTTGGCATATCGTGAGTCGGGAGTCGGTAAAGTGAATGGCTTGATATCGCGAGTGGCGAAATCGCGATAGGGGAAGTCCTGATAGGAAAAGGAAAAGGTCAGCATTGACTTACATCAAGGTTCGGGGATTCGAAACACCAGTGCTAGACCATTGACCTCGCGACACTGCGAAGTCCGATCTCCGGATTGTAATAAGGGGATTGTGTGAGAGTTCTGTGGGTGCAAATTTCCCGATAGGGAAATAGAAGAGCCTTAGAGTTCTTCGGGCCATGAAAGAGAGAAGATCCTGTGAGCGAACGTGCTTGCGAGCGCGGCTGCATCAACTTCTGCTGAATCCAACACTGATCAGGTATTCATCAATCCTACTATACCAAAACTTTGGATGCCTGCTTCAATCCATATAAAGTTTTCCTTAATTTGTAAAATTTATCTCTATGCTTATCAATCTCATAACCCAGAGGTTGTCTAATATAAACCTCTTCTTCCAAATATCCATTCAAGAATGTAGAATTAATGTCCATCTGATGCATGGTCCATCTATTCTGTGATGTAATAGCTATGACCATCTTCACAGTGTCAATTCTTGCCACAGGAGCAAATGTTTCATTATAATCAATACCGGGTTGTTGACTAAACCCCTAAGCTACAAGTCTTGCCTTGTACTTTTCAACTTCACCATCTGCACTCAGCTTAGTCTTATAAACCCATTTAATACCAACGATCTTCTTACCTTCAGGTAAATTGAAAAGATCCCAAGTGTTATTCCTTTCAATGGAATCAATCTCCTCATCCATTGCTTTTATCCAGACATCCTCTTTAGCAGCTTCATCATAACTAACATGATCATAAGCTATAAATGCAAAATTTGAAATCTGATCTACTTCTTCATTCTGATCATACAATTCTCTTAAGCTTCTAGTCTTTTGTCCTTTAAGTCTATCTTTTAATGAAGCTAAAGTGGGATTTGATTCACTACTTACATGTGAATCTGATTGATGTCCACCATGTCGAGATGGCTCACCACGCTCATGAGTTCTAGGCATTCTAAACTGAGATGGGCTAGAATCTGGTGCTTTCCTTGTTGGAATTCTTGTTGCAGGCGTATGTGCATGTGGAACCATATGTTCATCTCCTTCAGCCTGCTCAGCTCCATCATCATCTTCATGGGGTAACACAACTCCCTCTGAAATTTATTTGTCAATACTTCCATGCCAGGGTTCATCTTCTTTAAATTGAACATCTCTGTTGATTACATATTTCTGGGTGATGGGATTGTAGAGTTTATATGCCCTAGACTCTTCATTGTATCCAACAAAGATACATCTCTTGCTTATGTCATCCAACTTCCTTCTCATTTCTGCAGGTACATGCGCAATTGCAACACATCCAAAAATTCTGAAATGAGAAACATTGCAAGGCTTACCATCCCAGGCTTCCTGAGGTACACAATCCCTCACGGTCTTGGTCGGACTTCTATTCAAAATAAAAATAGAGCAAAGAACTGCATCTCCCCAATATTCATTTGAAATATGTTTGTCTTTCAACATGCTTCGAGCCATGTCCATGATGGTCCGATTCTTCCTTTCAGCCACTCCATTCTGTCGTGGAGTATATTGAGCAGTAAACTGCCTCTTAATTCCATGAAGATCACAAAATTCAATGAATTCATTAAGTTTGTATTCATCTCCTCTATCAGACCTCAGGATCTTAATGGTTTGACCACTCTCATTCTCAACCATAGACTTAAACTTCTTGAAAACTTCAAAGGCTTCAGATTTCTGCTTCAGCAAATACAACCAAGTCTTCCTACTGAAATCATCAATGAAAGTCATAAAATAAACACAACCATTCAAAGAAGGTGTTTGCATAGGTCCACATAAATCTGTGTGGACAATTTCCAATGGAGCTTTTGCTTTGTAGGAAACACCTGAAACAAATTTATCTCTGTGATGCTTCCCAAGTATACAACTCTCACAAGAGCTTGTAGGTTGTTGAATACAGAGAAACCCCTTTACCATCTGCTTCTTCTGTAACAGATCTAAGCCACCAAAATGTAAATGACCATATCACAAATGTCATAACCAAGATTCATTTGAACTTCCAACTTTATAAACATTCAAAGAACCACTCAAATCATTTCTCATAACAAGTGGAAACATCCTATTCTTGGTCATCTCTACTCTTGCAATCAACTGTTTGCTAGATAACTTATCATAGATTGTACATACCTTATTCTTGAAGAATACTCTATACTTTTTCTCTAGAAGCTATCCAACACTAATGAGATTGCATTTTAAACCAGGCACGTAGTAAACATCATCAATATTTCTTTTTTGATTGTTCTTAGTGTAGACTGGAACTCTACCTTTACCATTGACTGTAACTTTACAGTCATTTCGCAGTGTGACTTCAGATTGAATACTAGTATCAATAGAAGAAAATAAGTCCCTATTACTAGTCATGTCGTAACTGCAACCGCTATCCAAAAACCAAATATCATTAGCACTTTCCTAAGTGATATTACAAGTCAAGAACACAGGATTTTGATGATCCTCAGACTCATTTGTGATATGTGCAGACTGTTTTCCAACATCTGCTTGCTTCTTCCAACATTTGTTAGCAAAATGCCTAAACTTCTTACAATAATAACATTGTACTTTAGTTTTGTCATACCTCTGATTTTCTTGCTGCCAGGGTTTGCTGCTGCTCCCTCTTAAATTAGGAGGATTCTGCTGGAACTTCTCCTCAGACTCTAATTCAACTTTGTTGTCCCTTGGACCAGAAAATCGACCTTCTCTTCCACAATTATAAGACCTTCCTCTGCCTCTACCTCTGGTAATATGCAATTGGGATTTGAAAGCATGCTCAAATGATCCTTCTTCATATCTAGATATCCTAGATTCATGAGCAACAAGAGAACCAATTAACTCATCAATTTGCATTTGACTTAAATCTTTAAATTCCTCTATGGGTACAACAACGGGTTCAAACTTCTTGAGCAAACTTCTCAGCACTTTCTCAATAACTCTTCTATTTTCAATATCATCTCCATACTACCTAAGTTGGTTCACAACACTCATTACTTGAGTCATGAAAATATCAACACTTTCATTATCCTTCATCTTCAGATTTTCGAAATCCCTTCTCAAATTCTGCAACTTGACTGTCTTCACCTTGGACACACCTTGATAACAAGTTTCAAGAATGTCCCAAGTCATCTTCGAAGATATAGCACTAGCAATCTTCATAAAAATGGATTCATTTAATCCTTGCTGGATTAATCCAAGATCTTTATTATCCTTTTTCCTGTTTTCCTTCAGCAAAACACGGTCAGTATTAGATAGAGCCAATTCTGCTGCAACATCAGCTGGCTCAGCATAACCATCAATGAAATAAGTCCATAAATCCCGAGAATGCAAAATCATCCTCATTCGAATATACCAAGTATCATATGACTTCTCGCTCAGTATAGGAATGTGCACCTGAGAAGAGCTACTACCACACACAACCATTTATAAAAAAATTTAAAGAAATCAAATAAACCTTCACAGAGAAAAATAAGAAAATAAAATTTGGCACTAACATGAATAATCTGCAATGAACTAAGCACTTGCAGGATAGGTAGCCAACTCTGATACCAAATGTGAATAACCAGGGGTCGCGTATCGACGTTTACAAATGCTCGAATCCAAAACGAAACACAACAAGGATTGTCGAGACACGAAATCACGAAAAAGGTTGTGGGCCCAGGACCTTGTGGTATCGGGTATCGACGTTTGGAAGCGCCCAACAAAATGCAACAATCCCCCAAGTCGCGATATGGTGAGAAATCTGTGGGGGCCGCTACTTCAGGGTTTCGGGTATCGACAATTGCAAAATGTCAAACACCAAAACAAAATGCAATAGGAATTACCGAGTTGCGATATGTGAGAAAAGGTGTTAAAAGGTGAGCAACTCAATTGAACAAACCAACAGATGATTCGAAGAAGAAATTGCCAAAACAGAGTTTACAAACTCAATGAGTCAAAAACAAAATTATAAACACTGACCACTCCAATAACATAATTTTATTCAGAAATTGCTTTCAAGCTTTTTGTCTGTCATATTCCATATATATCAAATTACAATTACAACTATGGTATTTAAATATTAATAGAATGCCCCTTCGATCTTCTAAAATATTTTAATCAATGCGGTGTTGGAATTCGGTTGCCTTGAAAAGTTAATGCTGCCACCGTTTAGGCAATATAAGACAAAATAGAAATCGGTGGTTTAATCCTTAATTCTTAAAAGGTCAAGACGGCCATCGATTCACAGTTTAAACAGGGGCGGTGAAATGATTAATTTCTGACAAGGAGAAGTACTCCAATTCCATCAACTAACTTAATAGGAAGTATGCCGACGGAATCGCCGAACTTGAGAAGAATGTCTCTGAATCTCATCGGCGAGATTAATAGGAACTGCTGCGAAGTGATCGGCAAGGTTGAATTGATGAAGTCCGATAGCATCGGCGAGAACTTAATAAGAAGTATGTCGATGGCATCGACGAAATTGAGGTAATGAACTCCGGTCGCGGTTCTCCAATCGAGCAGTTAACAAGAGCATCTCTGGTGGCCATTGTTTTTAGCCTGTACATTGAAGGATCGAAGGGTGTGATTACTTTAGCTCCGATACACAGGAAAAGACGAGCATAATACAATCGATATTAACCGAAACTCTTGTGAATTTTTGGTCTGGCCCAAAACGAAGCTCTCGACAGGACCTGGACCGATTCATTGGAAGCAAAGTTAGGGTTACGCTGTACCAAATGATCATGACTGAGAAAATCGGATTGAACGCGCGATGACTAACCCTAACATAATCGGAGGTCTGGTCATGGCCATGATAAAATCCATGGGTGGGAAGGAACACGGTTGGAAGAGATAACCTAGGGAAATCGAGATAAAAAAAGGAGATGATTTCAACAAGTTTTGTCGTTGGCTGTTGGTTGTGAAGCATACGTTGCTTACAGCGAAAATTGCACCGTTCTGATTCATCCTTTCAGTACAAATCAATATGGAAAAGTTTGAGAGAGATTTGGGCAGCAAACCTGTCTAGCGCGCTACGCAAACCTGTCTAGTGTGCTACGCAAACTCTGTGCAGAAACCTCACGCTACGCATCCCATGTTCCTTCAAATTCTCGATGTGTAAAGACCAGAGGGCTAAATTTGATGCTTAAATACCTACATGCATGCACTGTTAAATTTTCCTTTGTGTAATTGAGTCCTCTGTGACAAATTTGAGTAAACCCTAGCCCCGTTTGTTTGTTGTGTAAAGTGCCCTGTCTGAGTTTCATCCCTTGGACCCCTGTGCTCTTATTAGTCTCGGGTTTTATCTTGCATCCACAACATGGCTACTCAAGGAAGGAATAAATATCACAAAGGAGGCAGTGTTTTGAGGTGTGAGCCACAAACCTTAGAGCTAGTGAACTATGATCCAACGTTTAGGGTTTCATTTGAGCAGGCTGGTTGCATAAGGTTTTGTGAGAAGATCCAGGGTTACAATGCACAGGTGACAAAGGAATTCACCCTCAACTACAATGGAGTTCAGTCAAGGATTGTTGATTTCACCTTCCAAATATGAGAAGAGACAGTGGCTGCTACAATTGAGATTCCAATTCAAAGAGAAAAGTGGTTTAAAAGTATGCCCCTTAGTGGCTGCTACAATTGAGATTCCAATTCAAAGAGAAAAGTGGTTTAAAAGTATGCCCCTTGATCCAATTTTCTACACTGATTTTCTTAAACACAAGTACAAGAAACGGAAATTTGGTGCCACCATCCCTAGAGAATGCATGCTTGAGCATTATGAGAAATTGTTAAGGTTGGTTCAAAGGTATTTCACTTGTGAGGGAAGATTTGACAAGGTATATTAGTATCACATAAGGATTCTGATGCATTTTACTGGGAAAAAACCTTTAAACCTACCTTTTTACCTATACAGAAGCCTCAAAGTACAAGCTAGGGATGACCAGATGAAGAACTGTTTGTTTCATTTCTCCTTGGAAAAATTGTTAGTGATTGAAGAACTTAGGAAGGTGAATAGAAAATGGGACTCCTTCTTGGCCTCATCAAACATCCTTCTAGATCCCAAAGGAGATACCTCCTCACCTGCCAAAAAAATGGTTTCTAAACAGTCAAGTGGAAAAGAGATAAGGTCTGCAGAACATAAAAAAGGGAAGGGAAAGGAAATTGATGACTCACCACCAAGCCAACCAGCTAATAAAAAGGGTAGGAGATTACAGTTTACAGATGAAGTGGAGGAAACACCCAGAATAAGAAACCTAATCATGAGATCAACTGCCAAAAGACCACATGTACATGCTTTTCCTATACAACCTGTTGAACATTGAGTTCAAGAAATAGATGAAGGTCAGATGCAACCATAGGAGAAAGACCAAGAAATCAATGCGCTACAAAACCAACTCAAGGAAGCTCAACATGTTATAGCCCAATTTTTTCAAGATAACAAAGAAATGAAAAAAAGGCTGGCTTAGAGGGTTTCTCATATACAGACCCCAAAAGATGCCACATTTTCTAAAAAGGAATCATCCTCAAAGATTCTAGAAGCTGGTAAAGAGAAGGAAAGAAGGCACGGTCTGAAGACTATGGGTTTGTTTAAACTTACACCCCCCTTAACAATGTTTTCAGCCAGAAAGACAAACTCTGATTACAAGCTTGTAGACAAAACACTAGCACAGGGCTAGATTATGTTAGAATATAATGGATGTGCTCGTTTTACCATTGACAATATCACTATTGTCACCCAACCATAGACCGAAGCCACCCTGTGAGCACCTTAACCTTGATAGAGAATCATTTCATAAGAAAACCCTAGGCTAGATAGCCAAACAAAGGGTAGCGAACCTTTCCCCAAGGATAACGTACCAAACAAGAGTTGATCAGATAGTCCAAACCATAACCAAGAGATAGTCCAAGCCAAAACCGAAATCTGCTAGCTGCAGTAGCTGCAACGACAACTCTCCTCCAAACTTGTGCATAGACTTCGCAACTGTAGTGCGCACAAGTGTTGTTTTGCAATTCTGAGAATGCCTGCCAAAATGAAGACTGACCTCCTATATTTATACTAATTCTGGTTAACTGCCTAAGCCAAATTCTCATTTTGGGTGTCTATTTACTTAGTATAAAATATTTCTTCTGGTCAACTTTTTTTCTTGTAGGCTAATAACCTGATACCAATTATCCTCTTGAGCCGACTTGTCTTCTAGGGTTATTAGCCAACTCATTAGGGTTTTTTCTTGCTTCCCATAATATTCTATTCTCGTCAGGTTTACACGTGGAGGTAAATACCTCCCGCAGCTACCATAATATTAACACTCCCTCCTAGCTAGGGAGGTATTACAGGTAATGGTCTTGAGCACAAACATACCATTCACCCGATAGCATCAACATAGTTGTATAGACTATCTCATGATTAGATCATGAGTACCATCATCACCATCAGTGTCATCAACTACATTATCTCTCAAAACCATACTCTATCTGAGTAATTAGACATGATGCTGGATAAGTCACTCACACCACAAAGTGACACAAGAGCCGTTCTTCTAATTGGGACATATTTCCTGGAAAAATAAATGTCCTGAACCATTTTTCATCTGGGAAATCTTTGTTCATTGATCATCTATCTAGCTAATAATCATTTTCAACACTACTGATAGTCTTCAAGGCAACCATAACAGTATCATTCAATACAACACAACTGTGTCTATCCATAGTAGTACACAACTACAATCCAGTGGCACACTACCACACCAAGTAGCACATAGGTACTTGATCAGTGATGTATAGTCACAAATAGTGGAACACATCCACCACAATAGTATACATCTACTGTCTAGATACATATAGTCTTCATAACAATCATCTGATATCAACCTGCACAAAAACAATGTTATGATATAAACTGAATCATCTGGGCCATTCTTCCACTCACATCTGTGGGATCTTGGAAGAGCATATGCCCTCAGAAGGTCAAACATCAATGATGAGCTATCTGGACCATTCTTCTCAAGCAAGGAAGAATAATTGTCCTGATTTCTTATCCTAGACCATTCCCCACCCTGGGCCATTCCTCCGATGCTAGACAAAGTGTAACCTGGAGAGAATGAGTCTGCCCTAAGCAATGTCTATCCCTGATTGTTGAACCTAGACCATTCCCCACCCTAGGCCATTCATCCGGCACTAAACAAAGTGCAACCTGGAGAGAATGAATCTGCACTAAGGAATGACTATCCATACCATTTCCAAATGAAATGGTTGTCCTGCACCAACCTCCAAAACAGACCATTCCCCATGTTAACCACAATAGTAAATTGTTGTCCGGTGAGGCGGGCCAATCTTCTTGAGTAACCCTCAAGAAGAGAGACTTCCCTAGACCATTCCCCATGTTAACCACAATGGGAAATCACTGTCTATGGTACATCAACAACCTATCGAACCATTTTCATTACGAAAATGACCATTCGATTTGGACCATTTTTCGAACTGGAAAATGCCTATCCGTCAAAAATCTCAAACCACTTTCCGAACTGGAAAGGAACTGCTCATCCTGGACCATTTTTGAACTGAAAAATGACTATCCATCAATCAATAACACATCAGTTCTCCCTCCCAACCTGGGAGTCATCTCTTCCTTTTTCAATAAGGAAGTCATCTCCACGAGCTCCATCTTGAGTACACAAACTCTTTCATCTTGGACAAAAGCTTTACCAAAATGTCTTCTTATCTGCTCATCTATGGAGATATGTATTGGAGAACCACTTTCTCCTTTCTAGACTTCATCACGGATAATGTAATGCTTGATTTCAAATGTACATCGGTCTAGAACACCGATTTTCTCTGAAAGCTTCATATAACTATGATCAATAAAGTATATCACTTTTGGATTCCTCTTTGGTTCCTACTAGCTCACAACATCATGGCAAGGGTCAAACTGGAACATATCCATGTGGCACTTCTTCTGTCATCATGAGATTTTTTTTTTGTCATGGATTGGCAATCCATCATCTTGATCTTCTAAGCAATCATTCTGATACAATATCTTTGTTATAGAAAATATTTAGCACGCTTCTGCTGTGCATTGGAGGTTCTCCACCAAGTTGTCTTCTTCCATCTGCGTACAAAGGTCTCTTTTTGGTATACCTCAAATATTTGAGGTTGCTCTTCATACGCTCTTTGTTCAATTTCTTTGGAGAACAGTCTTTGCCTTTATCTATTGTAAAACTACAACCCATGGATATTGCGGATGATATAATGACTTATGTAGAGGTATGTCTAATTTATTGGAACGAGTAATCATCATAGTCTTCTCCCTCCATCTGGGAGAACCTCTAGTTCTAGATATTGCAATGCTTTCATTCATAAGTCTTCCATACACTGTTCTTCATCACAACTTTTAGTTCCTCTGCTTGATTGCTTTTA
>SNQJ01S0055149.1:131596-143496 GCA_010110895.2 Picea sitchensis
ATGTTCTTCCTCATGTTTTTCTTTAGCTCTTGGGTCCATGGAGTTTCTTATAGATTCCATGCCCTAAATATTCCACTTCTTTCTTTCATCATAGGATCATGGATGTGGATGAACAACTAGGGATACTTTAAGGCTTCTCTTCGAGGAAGACTTCTTGAACATCTACTTCTTTTCATGGCTGCTACCATGGATATATATTTCATCATCTTCAATGGATCATAGGATTATCCCCCTCCTAATCATTGCTTCATGTATGAGTGCATGTTTTTCTTTTGGAAATATATAATCAGATCCCTCCATCTAACAGAGTCAATGCTTTCGTCTGCATCCTTATTGTCTTCTGCAAAGTGTCATAAGTCTTTCTCCAATTTCCTATTAATTGCTGATTTCTTTCTGTCTTTGTTTCTTCTAAGTTTCTTCAGGATTGATTTATCTTGTAATAGCTTCCACATGATTTGTTTGATGTATTTCATCCTTTCATGTGTATTATATGACTTGTATAATGATATAAATCCTTATCTTGTTGTTCTTCCATAGGTATATTTCTTCTTGGAACATATTATCTTCTAAGAGATAGATATACAAGATATGTACAAAGACTATGCAAACAAGATATGTACAAGAAATAAGAAGAGTATTGTTACCTTGTCTTTAGAAGAAGAAGTTTGTTTTATCCTACTTGGTCTTCTTTGCAGGTTCCTTTTCTTTGGCAACTGATGCTTCGTGTGTCCTCTTCCTTCTCTTTAGCTTGGGACAATGATTCTTGTAGTGACCATACTTTCGACAGTTGAAGCATTGTATTTCTGACATATCTTTCTCTTGATTTGGCTTCTTCCTAGAGATGAACTTCCTCTTGTTCCTGAAATTCTTGAATCTTGTTGTGAAGTCTTGATCATCGTATTTCTTTTGGGGTTTTTCTTTTGTACTAATGCTTGATTCTTCTTGCGCACAACAATTCCAAAGTTCTTCAAATGTAGGATACTCCTTCCTTGTGTTCATGCTTGTGGCAAATGCATCCCATGTCTTGGGAAGATCATTGAGTACTATGTTTACCAATTCCTTTTCTGAAATGATCTCTTCAATATCTTGTAGTCGATCTCTTAACTAGGATATCTTCACAAAGTATGATGTTATGATGTCATCATCATTCATCTTCATGTCACAAAGCTCATTCTTCAGACTCGTTACTTGTCCAATGTTTCTGAATAAGAGGAGATTTGTTAGGGCATCGTACATCTTCTTTGATGCATCAAGATGGGAGATGTAGGGTATCAAGTGGTATTTTATAGAGTCCACTATGATACTCATGGCATTGATGTCACCGTCTTTGAACTTTTCCATAACTACAATGTTCTGCGGTTCTTTCTCTTTTCCTTCTTCAAACTCTAGTTTTATGATCTTTCCTTTCACGATATCCAACACTTTATTCTTGGAAAGGATGAGGTCAATCCTTATTTTCCACGCTCTGAAGTTAGAAGCTCAATCTAACTTGTTTTCTGACTTCATGGAGTAGGTCATGGCTTCTTTGACTTGGTCAACCCTAGATTTGACCAAAAACTCAAACTTGACGTCTTGGCTTGCTGAGAGTACCAGGAGATGTGCTAGGCTAGGGCACACTCGTCTATTTGGAAATTAGGTCAATCCCCTCACTTAAGGTGCCTCAACGAGAGGATTAGGGTTTCTACAACTGCACCTGCTAGTAACCCTAGCGACAATGCTTTGGTGACTGCTCTTGCTAGAAACCCTAGTGACAATGCTTTGGTGACTGCTCTTGCTAGAAACCCTAGCGATAGTTCTTCAACGATCTTAATATCCTTATGGATATGCTTCCTTCCAGCGGTTAGATTGAATGAAGGAGGTGTGGGTTCATAACTTATTAGAATATAATGGATGTGCTCATTTTACCATCGACAATATCACTATTGTCACCCAACCATAGGCCGAAGCCACCCTCCGAGCACCTTAACCTTGACAGAGAATCATTCCAAAAGCAAACCCTAGGCTAGATAGCCAGAAAAAGGGTAATGCACCTTTCCCCAAGGATAACGCACCAAACAAGAGATGATCAGATAGTCCAAACCATAACCAAGAGATAGTCCAAGAAAAAACCGAAATCTGCTAGCTGCAACAACTACAATGACAACTCTCCTCCAAACTTGTGCACAAATTGGGCAACTACAATGCGCACAAGTGTTGCTCTGCAATTCTGAGAATGCCTACCAGAATGAAGAATGCCCTCCTGTATTTATACTAATTCTAGTTAACTGCATGGGCCGACTTCTCATTATGGGTGTCTATTTACTTAGTATATAATATTTCTTGTAGCCGACTTCTTCTCTTGTAGGCTAATAACCTAATACCAATTATCCTCTTGAACCGATTTGTCTTCTAGGGTTATAAGCCAACTCATTAGGGTTTCTTCTTGCTTCTAGGAATATTCTATTCTCATTAGGTTTACACGTGGAGGTAAATACCTCCCGCAGCTACCATAATATTAACAGTGTACACCTATGGAGAAAACTCATACTTCACATGGAGAAGGTGAGAAAACTATCAAATGGCTAAAGAAGCAATTGACAGAGGTCAGAATATCAGAGGTCAGAATGATGGAACACTTTCAAGAATGTAGACCAAATTATCTAGCTCAGGGAAGAAAAAAGAATATCAGAGGTCAAAATGATGGAACACATTCAATAATGTAGACCAACTATAGATTATTCATGTGCATCCCTTTCCAATGCCCAGTCAAAACTAAAAATAAATACAATGTTGTTCAAGAAAGTAGGAAAATTGAAAGTGCAAAACTTGACATCAAAAAAGGAAAACATGTCTCTCAGACAAATAATGTAGTTTAATGATGAAGCCAGAAGGATATTAGATTTACTTGCAAAGGTGGTTGAGTTTTAAGTTCATGCCTGCGCCATTTTTATTTTTTGAGGAACCCTTGAAAACACACCAGTTTTGAGTTTTTTGGAAAACTACATTGTACAGTGTTTGCATAGAAACCTTACGCTACCCAAACTCTGCAAACATATTTAAAAATGTTGAATATTTGGAAATGATTGGTGTTTGTCCCAGAATTCATGACCAACCTCCATAGATGTTGTAACCATCATTTGGATGAGTCTTGAAGAAAAAACTAGCTACGCTATGCAAAGCGCACTACGCAAGTGTTGAAGGTCACATTTACACAACGCATCACACCGGTTTGATACACAAATATAGATTGGAGTCTTGTTCGCACTTATATCCCTCCAAGATCCTTCTCCAACTATCCAAGATGACTCATATCAATCTTAAAGTCGAATATGTGATGGAGATCTCTTTGGAAAAAAAATTGTTAGGCATAAATATGGTCAAAACAAATTTGTTATTTTTAGCAAGTGGTATAGAAAGTGTCTTCTTTTTTATGTAATCAGATCCAAAATAATAGGATGGTAGGGGAGTTAGACCTCTCTATCTTAGTAAAGTAGTTTATCTATATAATAGTTCATTTTGAATGTGCTAAGGGTTGGTAGAAGCACAAAGGAAAAATCTGATCTGAATA
Source organism: Picea sitchensis (assembly GCA_010110895.2). NCBI lineage: Eukaryota > Viridiplantae > Streptophyta > Pinopsida > Pinales > Pinaceae > Picea > Picea sitchensis. The sequence continues at coordinate 135,144 of SNQJ01S0055149.1, forward strand.
TTGTACAAAGGACAAATTTGAATGAAATGCTAGTGCAAATGTCTAGTTCTTTTTCATACCAAATATTCTAGTGCTAATGATATGAAGTTTGTTTTCCTCTATGTATGTTCTTCTTGTATACTTATCTTTCATATGTGGATACTCATATGTTTGAATTGGATATTTCATGGTTTGAAATTCATCTTAAAAGGTGCTTTAGATTATAGCAATTCGAACACTATTTATTATTTCTTAACTCATCAGTATTCATCTTAAAGGTGCTCTAAATGTTGTTATATGTTTTCCTTTTTCTTCCCTTCTATAACATCAATTTAAAATTTGAAAGATCATTACCTACCTAGACTTTTTTTTCTTGAGAGTTCTACCTACCAGAAACAATTTTCGTGATCATGATCAATTTATGGATGCAAATGATAAGTTTATGGAGAAAAATGATGATATGTTGTCAATGGAAACAAAAGAGTTTAAGAAGGGGTATCACAATGCTATCATGCAGTTTTAGAAGAATTACAATCTCATAAATAAAAAGTTGCCTGCAAATCCACTGAAAGGGAATCCTACAAGGGAGCCTCAAGTCAATCCACCCTCTTCAAATTGGCTTAAGAAATATAGTCCTACAAAGGATGCATTAGAGAAGGGAAAAGAGAATGAAGAGCCCCCCAAAAGGGTGCTAGAGAGAAAAAGAGATGCAGTCATCAAGGAGGTAGAAAAAATTCAACCTCCCTTTAATTTTGAAAGTGAAATGGAAAAAATAAAAATTTGTGTTCCTTTCAATGAGTTGATAAGAAATGGGGAACATAGAAGCCAAATCATCAAAATGATGAAAAAGGAAGAATCATTTGATACTCTAAATGTGTAAGATGATCATCCTACGATCTTATTTGGTCCTCAAGTGGAAAAAAGTAGTGATGATGGTGATGTACCTCCTTTCTATGTCAGCCTTAAAAGTCATTATATGGCCTTACACAATGTAATGATAGACTCAAGATCATCTCATAATTTGATTCCAAAGTTTATCATGGATGAGCTAGGTTTAGACATTACTAGACCTTAAAAAGATGTTTTTTCTTTTGACTCAAGGAAGGTAAAGTGTTTGGGCTTGATCAAATATTGGTTGTGTCTCTGTCTGAAATTACATCAAAGAATCTAGTCATGGACATAGTTGTTGTTGACATCCCTCCAAAGTTTGGCATGTTGTTGTCAAGGTCATGGGCTGCAAAGTTGAAAGGTACTCTATAGATGGATATTTCTTATGCAATTATACTAGTTTTTGGCCAAGAAAGGAGGTTGTACATGGAAGTACTATTGAATTACATGGTGAGTAGAAAAAGCAAAGCAAACAATCATCATATCTATTCTGTTGATACTAAGGTTGGTTCTTCCATTTTTTACAGCTACCTGTGCTTTGAATAGAAAGAGCCAAAGACTGTTGAATTTCCTATGAAAGATGAGGTTGATCATCAAGCAGAGAAAATTTCAAATCAACAAAATAGAGAAAGTGATGAAATGTGGAATATGAATTTTGATGGAGTTTCTAGTAAAGAGGGAGTTGGAGCAGGTGTTTGGATAATTCCTCCTAAATCAGGTTCAAAATGTTTCTCTTACAAATTTTCTGTTGACTTCACAAATAACATGGCTGAATATGAGGCATTGATTTTAGGTCTGAACACTTTGAAAGAATTGGGTGCAAAAATAATAGTTGTACATGGGGATTCTGAGCTTGTCATGAATCAGGTAAAGGGAACCTACTAGTCAAAGCATCCTAGGTGAAAGGAATATAGAAATATGGTTCTTGATCTACTTGAAAATTTTACAGAATATAACCTCTCAGTGATTCCAAGAGGACAAAATCTAATTGCCGATGCATTAGCCACTTCAGCCTTTGTTTTCAAGATTCCTATATTTCCTGACAAAAAATATGAAATTGAATTCAAGCGTAGGCCAGGAGTACCTGACAACATCAAGTATTGGAAGATTTTTGAGGATAAAAAGAAGGTGGTAAGATTTCTCCAAATGACTGATGAATTTTTCAACTCAAATATTAATGATGAAAACTGTTTTGATCAGGAAGATGATGCAACCATGTTCTCAAATGATGATTGTTTCCAAAATTAGATTGTTGGTAAAGATATTGTTAAAATTTGAAATAATGTCATTCCCAAGGGTTTTCTTCCATTGGAAAAACATTTTGACAATAACGATGTGGCAAGAAATCCCAAGGTCACTGCAAATGATGAAGAAATAGAGGGTTGTAACATTGGGACTAAGGAGGATCCTAAAATCGTCAAACTGTCCAAGACACGCAGTCCATAAATCAAGGAGAGATACATTATCTTAATGAAGGATTTTCCTGATGTCCTTTCTTGGAGCTATGAGGATTTGATGGTTTATGACACTAAGGATATTCAACATGTAATTCCAGTAAAAAATGATCAAAAACATTTCAAATAGAAGTTGATAAGAATAAATCCCCTACTACTGCCATTAATTGAGAAAGAGGTAAGAAAGTTGTTTGATGCTAAGATTATATTGTATCTAATATTTTCTAAGTGTTTGGCTAAATTAGTTCCCGTCAGAAAGAAAAGTGGTGAAATAAGGTTGTGTGTAGACTTTCGAAACCCGAACAAGGTTTCCCTCAAGGATAACTACTCTGTTCCCAAGATGGACTGCATTTTGCAGAAAGTAGTTGGATCACATAAAATGTCAATGTTTGATGGCTTTTCTGGATACCACCAAATCATGGTGCATCCTGATGATCAAGAGAAGACATCCTTCACAACACTCTGGGGTACATTCATGTATGGCAAGATGCCTTTTGGGCTCATGAATGTAGGGAAAACTTTCCAAAGGGATATGGACATAGCTTTTGCTGATGAGAAAGATAAGTTCATTGTCATTTATTTAGATGATATTACTTTGTTTTCATATTTTGATGACGAGCATCTAAAGCATTTGAAAAGGGATTTTTAGAAATATAGGAAGTTTGGCATTTCATTAAATCCCAAGAAACCCAACTTTGGAATGCAAGAGGGAAAACTACTTGGTCATATCATTTCGAAAGAAGGAATAAAGACAAATCTGAACAGAGTGGCTGGAATTCTGAAGATTGACACACCCAGGAGAAAAAAAGAGGTATAGTCTTTTCTTAGAAGAGTAAAATTTCTGAGGAGGTTTGTTATTGGATAAATCAATGAATGTAGACATAAACTGATCTCCCTAGATCCACCTAGATCTAGAACAAAATGAGACAGGACATGGCACTTTCCCTAACATTAATAATCGAATTTACTATCAAAGAATAGATGGGTGACATACCTTTAAATATCGCTTCCTTATATCTTTGTTGTCCCTGCTTCGCTCCACTGCTCTTGTGCAATTAGATCTGCAATGAAACAAACCAACCAAAGTGAAAGAAATGATAGTATATTCAATGAAAACTTAAACATGTGATCAAGGAGTCATGTAATAAAATGAGAATGATTTTATGGGAAAGAAACATGCCACCGTATTATATTAAGTAAAAGTGGAAGATACAACCAAACTGCCTTGATGTTGCAAGGTTCCCTTTTAGTGGCCCTTTTCTCCAACACACACACTTGCTTCAAACTTGCATGAATATGACCCACAATAGCTTGATGGACAAATGGAGACCTCAAGAATCAATTGAAATAGAGTTCCTCATACAATCTTCATCCTATTCCTTCATAAATTCCTTACTTGATCTTTCTTTCTTTTTGCTTAACCTTTTCCATGAGAAATACATCATTATATAGGAGAAGGCGAGATGGTTAAAGAGATTAGGATGATCCCACCAAATCAGAGAAGCCAGTAGGATCCCAACTATACTGATTCCACCTCATATTCTAGAAGATTATCTTCTAGAACCTTCGTGAACTTCATTTTTTTCTTAGTCTTCGAATGCTACCGCACCCTGTCTATACAATAGCCTGCGGAAATTCTGCAAGATGGGTTTAGGACAACCTGCGGAAATCAGGCATTTCTGCACTGTGTCTTATGTCGAGCCTATGACGTTGTTCTAAAAACAAGTTTTATAGAGGGAGAAACCAGTCACTTTTCTCATGAGAAATAATCTTTTTGGGAGCCTGAACACATGCTTGTAGAAACATCGCCAAGGTGACCAAAATAATGTGTAAAAAGGTTTATCCCCAATCTGGATGAAATCATAAAGTACATTACCAACATGCTAAAAAAAGGCAGTGAGATAAAATGGACTCCAGAAGCCAGGAGATCCTTTAAGGACATAAAAGTAGCATTGACCAAGGCACCAGTATTGGCCAGTCTAGATTATGCAAAAGAATTCATCTTGTTCTCTTTTGCATCAGAACACACTATTGTTGGTGTTTTGTTGCAAAAAGATGAACACAGTTTTGAAAGGCCCGTATCCTATTACAATATAACTCTGAGAGACTCTCCATCAAAGTATGACATCATGGAGAAGAAAGCATATGCATTGGTAAATTCCCTCAAAGAATTCATAATTTATATCTTACATTCTCATGTTGTTTCTTATGTGCCCAACAATTCTGTGAAAGATATTTTAACTCAGTCTGATATTGAAGGAAGAAGAGGAAAATGGATAGATATCTTGTTATATTATGACCTTGAGATAAATCCTACAAAGCTGATAAAAGGTTAGGGGATTGCTAAATTGATGACATAGTCAAATTATGATGTCTTGGTAATAAATTGTATTGTTGACCTATTAGAAAATTCAAAGGAATAGACAGTCCCACAGGTATCCCAAAAATTTCTTGAATCTTTATGGTATGTTGATATTATCTATTTTTTAAGGAATTTACAAGCTCCTCTTGAACTAAGAAAAAAAAAAGTTAGATTTATGAAGTTAAAATAAATAAAATTTTGTATTCTAGATGATTCTTTGTATTGGAAAGATCCAGGTGGAATTTTTCTAAGTTGTTTATTGTAAGGAGAAGTAAAACATTTTATTAAACAATTTCATAAAGGTGATTGTGGAGGGAACCATTACTGGAAAACCACTGTGCATAATATATTGAGATCAGGATTTTATTGGCCCAACATTTTCTCTGATGTGTACAAGGAGGTGTCCAACTGTCATGAGTGTCATATTTTTTATGGCAAAAGGAAACTTCAACGTTTTCCATTAAAACCTATTTATGTTGAAGCATCGTTTAGGCAATGGGGCCCTGATTTTATAGGAGAGATCCATCCACCATATTCAAATTAACATAGGTGGATATTGAAAGCTACAAAATACTTCACCAAATGGATTGAAGAAGTTCCAACAAGGAAAGCTATTGATGTTGTTATTATCCAATTTCTGGAAAGCAACATTCTATCTAGGTTTGGATATCCAATCAAAAGAATAACTGATAATGCAATAGCATTCAAGTCCAGGAGAATGAAAAAGTTTTGCAGTGATTACAACATGACCCTTGGTCATTCCACAACTTATTACCCACAAGGTAATGGATTAGCTGAGTCATCCAACAAGAGCTTGACAAGAATTATTAAAAAGATTCTACAAGAAAACAAGAAGGCTTGGCACAAGAAACTTATTTACACATTGTGGTTTGATATGATCACCACCAAGAGTTCTATTTATACATCACCTTTTCAGATTGTATATGGCACATGTCTGGTTTTCCCTACTTCATTAGGACTATCAGTGATGAAGTTTATGCAAGAACAGAAATCTGAACCAAATGATGCTCAAAGAAGGATAAATCAATTGATTCATGTGCAAAAAATGAGAGAACAAGTGTTCAACAACTCACAACTGCATCAGGACAAAATGAAAAGGGTCTTCGACGGACATAGAAAGGATGATGATTTCAAGGTAGATGATTTGGTGCTGAATTGGGATGCAAGAAATGAAGATAAAGGGAAGCACGGAAAGTTTGACCACCTCTGGATGGGACCATTCATAATTTCTTCTTATCATGGAAGAAAATCTTATCTGTTGTAGGAGCTCGATGGAAAACTCATTAGTGGACGACTTGTGAATGGAAGGTTTCTCAAACACCACTTTTATTAAAAGTGTTTTTATCTTTCCATTTTCATTGTAAATAACCATTGTTATTTTTTAGATAGAGCAGTTAAAGTTTTTTCATTTCAATAGAAATTGAAGCCCAAATTCAAGGCCCTAAGGTTCTGTTGAGTTTAGCTAACTGGTGTCAAGTTTTTGAAAAGAGGTTTCGTCCATTAATTTTTATTTATTTTTACTTTTAGTGTCTTTTTTAGTTCAAATAAAGCCTAATGGATAAGGCACTTGATCTACTGTTCTTTGCTACCTCACAGGGAGGATATCATCCCCATTGGAGACAAATGTTAGTATCATTATGTTTTAGGGTAAATTTAGAGGTTTGTCTAGAGTCTACAAAGTCATGCCTTCGTCTTGGGAAGGCCAATGCATTACAATTTGAGTTAGTTGAGTGTGTGTATTCCTTCAAAGAGAGTTATGTCTCATAAATCTTGTCATGGTCATTGAATCATTTTCCAGTAAGATCTATTTGACATATGAAAAAGAGTCAAGTCATAGGTATAGGTGGGGTGTTTGTTTATGGTGTTGTTGGATTACTAAGAGGGGGGGTGAATCAGTAATAACATAATTATAATCCTTTTTATTCAAATTTTATATCAATGTAGAATTATTATCCAATAATGAGCAGTAAGAAATAAACAATCACACACATACACAATAGACCAGTGTTTTACATGGAAACCCAAATCGGGAGAAAACCACATAATGGTTTTTCTTATATGTCTTGAAGAATTACATTCATTGGAAGCACCAAATTCCTTTGTTTTCTAGCTGCAACTGGAAGGAGGCTCCAACCCCCTAGCTTCTCAGGCTACAACGTGAGGGAAGCTCCAACTCCCCAATTCTCTGGCTACAACCAGAAGGAGGCTACAACCCCCAATGTTCTCCGACTACAAACGGAAGGTGGCTACAACCACCTGTCCTTGCCCTGTCCTGCCACCCTGAAGTAGAAGTAGAATGATGGAGCCACTGTCACACTATCACTGTGAGATATACCACTGTAAACCTGTAGCAATAAATCTGAACCATGCATCAACCTGTACCTCAATCTGTAATCAACCTGTACCATAAAAAAGTGCATCCAACCATGTACCAAGTATGTACCTATCATGTGTCAACTACTCATCAACTATGACTCATCAATATGTAACAACATCATCAACTATACACCTCATGTATGTGGGCCAACTCATCAACTACTTGTCTTAACCATGTACTCAACATGTACCACAACCAAAAGCCCTCATCAATTTCATCATCCAAATATGATTTGTAGCTCCGTAATAGATCTTTTGTATATGATCACATTCCTGCAAACCTTCCTTAAATTTAAAAACAAGAGACTAGCATTTTCAACAAACTTTTCTTTAGTCTCACATGCCTAGTTTTGGATTAGTCAACAACCCTAACTTGAAGTAATCATAACTTTGAACCTGTAATCTATAAAGATATGAAACTGATACGCAATGTTCTTCATTTTGTTTAATGCAATTCCTCCAAGTTTCACTACTTGGAACCTCTTAGAAAAGGAGTTATAACAAAAATGGCATACCTTGCTGAATTCTGGCTTATTCTAGAGAGCGACCTTGTAGAGCATGCCCCGCACAAATGTTTTGATGAAATTATCTGCAACTATTAAAAATAATACTACAGACTGTACCCTAACCAACATAGTTGGTCTCACTGAAGTTGGATCTGTTATGAAGAATTTGTGACATTTTTACCCGAAACACCTGGTTTTTGACTAGTTTCAGGACTGTCCACAAACCTTATTTTCCACGGAGTGTAACTCCCAAAATACAACGATACACAAGATAAATTTATTTTTATAGATACTTGGATATGTTTTCTCACTTGCATAGCAATTTCACAGTCCGAATCATTATAGAAAAAAAAGTTATAGTAAAAAAGGTGAGATGACCTGTAAATAACATACCTTATAAAGGACTATCAAAAGAATTTATCCTTCCTTGCATTTCGGCCTTTTTTTCTTCACCTTCACTAGGAATTCTGGTTTAGATATCCTTGGTTAGCTCAGAAACATATATATATATTCAATATTCTCAAGTGGGATTCAAATTAGAGAGCGTTGCCTCTTATTTATACTCTCCAAGTAGCTTCCTTAAAAACATCTTCTAGGTCACTTGGCCCCCTTTCCTTATTTTATGGTTGGGTCCACTTCTAATTTCTCCATTAAATTTATTATTGAAATAATTGATTTTGTATTCACTTTGAATTATAATACACTCATCACTTCACTTTATTATTTACCTTTTAAAATCTCTTAAACCACTTTGACTACTTTGACCT
>SNQJ01S0055149.1:143506-180997 GCA_010110895.2 Picea sitchensis
GAAAAAAAAATAATGAGTCATATTTACATCAAACAATATTGGGTCCATTACCCAAGCCTTTGTGCTACGAGGCTTTCTTCAAGGGTTGACATCAATGACAACCAACCTTAATCAACATGTGTAATCGAAAAAAATAACACATGATGAAATGAGCAAAGGTTATGATGTCATTTCATGATGATTGTACTTGGTTTGCAGAAAAATGTGCGCGTTGTGTAAAAATGTTACACAAGTTGCTTGGAGATGCTTAAACTGTCTTTTCATTCAAAAAGGAATCACTTCCCTTTCAAATATCTATTTTCCCAACTTATGCATGTTTTTCATCACCTTTGTCTATTTTCATGTTCCTTTGGCCTTCGATCAGTCCTCCCCCTTCGACCAAACTTCAAATACTCACCTGCTACACAATCTTGTCTAGCGCGCTATGCAATCTCTGTGCACAAACCTCATGCTATGAATCCCTTGTTCCTTCAAATTTTCAATGTGTAAAGATGAGAGGGACAAATTTGATTCTTAAATACGTACATGCATGCAATGTTAAATTTTCCTTTGTGTAATTGAGTCCCTTATGACGAATTTGAGTAAACCCTAGCCTCTTTTGTTTGTTGTGTAAAGTTTTGTGTCTGTGTTTCATCCCTTGGACTCCTCCTCCCTTATTAGTCTCGAGTTTTATCTTGCATCCACAACATGGCTACTCAAGGAAGGAATAAATATCACAAAGGAGGCATTGTTTTGAGGTCTGATCCAAAGACCTTAGAGTTGGTGAATTTTGATCCATCGTTTAGGGTTTCATTTGAGCAGACGGGTTGCATAAAGTTTTGTGAGAAGATCCAGGGTTACAATGCATAGTTGACAAAGGAATTCACCCTCAAATTCAATGGAGTTCATTCAAGGATTACTGATTTCACCTTCCAAGTATTAGAAGATGCAGTAGTTGCTGCAACTAAGATTCCAATTCAAGGACAAAAGTGGTTTAAAGGTATGCCCCTTGATCCAGTTTTCTACACTGATTTTCTTAAACCCAAGTACAAGAAACATAAATTTGGTGCCACCATCACTAGAGAATGCATGCTTGAGCATTATGAGAAATTGTTAAGGTTGGTTCAAAGGTATTTCACTTGTGAGGGCAGAGTTGACATGGTATATCAATATCACATAAGGCTTCTGATGAATTTTACTGGGAAGAACCCTTTAAACCTACCTTTTTACATATACAAAAGCCCTGGAAAAATGGAAGACAAAGTAAAAGCTAGGGCTGACCAGATGAAGAGAATTTTATTTCATTTATCCTTGGTAAAATTGTTAGTGATTGAAGAACTTAGGAAGGTGAATAGAGAATGAGACTCTTTCTTGGCCTTAGAAAACATCCTTCTAGATCCCAAAGGAGATACCCCCTCACCTGCAGAAAAAATGGTTGCTAAACAGACAAGTGAAAAAGAGATAAGGTATGAAGAACAAAATAAAAGGAAGGGGAAGGAAATTGATGACTTACCACCAGGCCAACCAACTAAGAAAAAGGGTAAGAGATTACAGTTTGTAGATGAAGTGGAGGAAATACCTAGTGTAAGTAGCACAATCACAAGATCAGGTGTCAGAAGACCACATGTACCTACTTTTCCTATACAACATGTTGAACATTCAGTTCAAGAAATAGATGAAGGTCAGATTGAGCCAGAGGAGAAATACCAAGAAATCAAGGATCTACAAAACCAACTCAAGGAAGCTCAACATGTTATAGCCAAAAAATTTCATGATCAGGGAAATGAAAAAAATATTGGCTGAGAGGGTTTCTCAAACACATACCCCAAAAGATGCCACATTTTCTAAAAAGGAATCATCCTCAAAGATTCCAGAAGCCGGTAAAGAGAAGGAAAGAAGGCACGGTCCGAAGACTATGGGTTTTCAAGAATGTATACTAGCCATAGATGATGCATGTGCACCCCTTTCTAATGCCCTGTCAAAACTGAAAATAAATGCAATGTTCTTCAGGCAAGTAAGAAACTTGAAAGTGCAAAACTTGACATTAAGAAAGGAAAACAAGTCTCTCAAACAAAGAATGTAGTTTAATGTTGAAGCCAGAAGGATATTAGAGTTCCATGTAGATGTGGCTGATTTTTAAGTTCATGTCTGCACCACTTTTGTTTTTTGAGGAACCCTTGAAAACACACCATTTTTTATTTTTTTGGAAAACTGCATTTTACAGAGTTACTGTAGCCACCTTGCGCTACGCAAACTCTGGAAACATATTTAAAGATGTTGAATATTGGGAAATGATTGGTGTTTGTTACATAATTCATGACCAACCTCCAGATATGTTGCATCCATCATTTGGATGAGTCTTGAAGAAAAAACTAGTTGCGTTGTGCAAAGCCCACTACACAAGTGCTAAAGGTCACATTTACACAGTGCATCACACCAGTTCACTATGCAAATATAGATTGGAGTCTTTTCAATGCTCAGATCCCTCCAAGATCCTTCTCTAGCTGTCCAATATGACTGATATTAGTCTTAAAGTCGAATATGTGGTAGAGATCTCTTTGGCAAAAGGTTTTGTTAGGCAGAAATATGGTCAAAACAAATTTTCTATTTTTAGCAAGTGGTATAGAAATTGTCTTCTTTTTTATGTAATCAGATCCAAAATCATAGGATGGCTGGGGAGTTCGACCTCTCTATCTTAGTAAAGTAGTTTATTTATATAATAGATCATTTTGAGTGTGCTAAGGGTTGGCAGAAGCATAAAGGACAAATTTGATCTGAATATTGTACAAAATTTCTGAATTTGAATGAAATACTAGTGCAGATGTCCAGAGCTTTTTCATACCAAATATTCTAGTGGCAATGATCTAAATTTTTTTTTCCTATATGTATGTTCTTCTTGTCTTCTTATATTTCATCTGTTGATACTCATATGTTTGAATTGGATATTTAATTGTCTGAAATTCATCTTAAAAGGTGCCTTAGGTTCTAGCAATTCAAACATTGTCTATTCTTTCTTAACTCATCAGAATTCATCTTAAAGGTGTTCTAAATGTTTTTATATGTTTTCCTTTTTCTTCCTTTCTATAACATCAATTTAAAAACTGAAAGATCATTGCCTACCTAGCCTTTGTTTTCTTGAGAGTTCTACCTACCAGAAACAATTTTCATTTTCTTTCAAAGAATTGACTCCATTTCCCAACAAGTCCCTTTCCTTCTTGCCATAAAACCTTTAAAAAATCCTTCACCTATTCAAAAAACCTATCCATTAAACCTCAAATAAAGTCCATCTTTAGAGACCACGTGACAAGAGAGATCCCTCTCATAACTGAAAGGCTAGTTTCAGTTCTAAAGTGGTTTTATGGTTACCTTTGTGAGTTGGCTCCTAATACTAGGCAATTCACTCAATGATAAAACAATTAGAAGGAAATATTGACATCATCTATAAGGGAATTGAGGCACCTAGTCAAGTTTTTACTGGTTGATACCCCTTCACTACAAGGGCATTGAGGCACCTAGTCAAATTTGTACTCGTTGATACCCCTTCACGATGTTCCTTTTATTTACAAATCCCTCAATAACCGAGTACAAGATGGTAAATATAATGCAACAGTTGAATAGCACACTAATTATGTCACTCTCTCACAATCAGAGCCCATTTTTCCACAAAACTATGAGCAATTTTGATAACACAACACTAAATTTTGATAGAATTCATAGATGAGCAAAACTCCACAACAATATTCACGACAAGATGGGAGTAAATTGGAGGAGGTGAATTAAATAATTACTACAATCACCCTGAAGGTGAAGAGAGGATGAAATCCCATACCATAATCTGTAAGCGAACAAACAATGACAATCTATGGACATAGAAAAACCAAATGCAACACCAACTCGACTAGAGAAGTTAAGAGAAAGTACTTCGAGTTATTGTCCAAATGGTTATTGATAGAGGCAATGATCCATACATGTTCATTCAAGGTTTCTAAAGATATTTTTTTTTATGTTTAATGCTTTCCATCATCCCAATTCCTACAGTTGAGGCATAAGATTATTTTTTTCTTAGAAGATGAGGGAGTGAAATAAGGTGCCCAGGGAAAATAAGGGTAGAGAATGATAGGGCATTGAATTCAGGGCTTTGAGCTAAGTTCGGGGATATGAGAAAGAGGTTAGTACATGAGCATTAAAGTGTTACTTGAAAGTCCAAACTGGCAAGACTTTGCTATTGTACTTGAAAACTGTAGAACCTAGATATGAAGTTGTACAGAGCAATGTTGCATGGATTCTTGACAAGTTCAGGGAATGTGATATGCGCAAACTAGGTTTCTCCAATGATGTTGAATGACATATGATTGTACATAGTCTTTGGTGGCATGAGACACTTTCAATCAAAGATTCCTATTATTATGGAAGGGGCACTGACAAAGATTTTCACTACCACTTACTTGGGGATATTAGAAGTATGTGCACCAACACCACCCAAAATAGTTTGTGGGATGAGCTCCGATGAAAATTGGAGGAGTTATGACTAACTCCTTTGAAAATATACATGACCCAAGACCGTTGTTCATTTTTTGGCCATAAATTACGACTAAGGTGTCCTTTTCATGCGTTATTTATATCCTTGGAAAGGTATTTTTGAGTTCTACCTTCCCAGTCATTGTTGAAATGGTGCCAATCGATTTCACATGTTTTATTGGATATGAGAATATTCTTTTCTCCTATTATTCCAGTTTTAGTTGAAACAAATCAACTAAAAATAGAATTGGTTAGGTGCACATTAAATTTATAACTATTTGAGAGATGATTCATATCTATGTGAGCCCGTAGAGGTAAAATTCAGATGTGTGTGAGAGATGGTTGTAAGTTGAGTTTGCCTGTTGTAATTCTCCCTTGAAGAATAAGAAAGCCTATTATCATTTCCCCGTGGATGTTCCATTTTAAATGGTTTTAACACATAAATCATTGTGTTTTGTGTGTGATTGTTGTTGTCTTGTGTTATTTACTATTGAATCTTGTTCAGTTGTTTGCTTTTGATGCCCAACAAGTGGTATCAGAGTAGGTGAGACAAGCCGAGCAAATCTGTGAGAGTTCAAGAGATTCATTGGGTGAGATCTAGTGTGTGAGGGCGAGTTCCTAGCCTGGAAATTTGATTTGAGCACTGAAAGAATTCAATCAGTGTGATAGGATGTATTTGTTGTAGGGAGGGTTATATTTTTCGTCCTATCGCTCCCTGAGTCGTGTTGGAGGAGAGATAATATCTCTTACACATACGAATTACAAAAATTCCACAAATCATCGCCTACTGAGACTTTTCGAAGGAGATATAACCTTTACGGAGATCATCACTCCCTAAGCCCTTCGGGACGAGCGATAACTTGAAATTGTTTTGCAGATCATCATCTCCTGAGCCTTTTCAGAGTAGAAATAACCTTTACAAAGATCATTACTCCCTGAGCCCTTTGAGAGGAGTGATAACCTATTATCATCACTCTTTGTGTCTTGTGGAGGGTGTGATACCCATGGAAAATCATGGTATGAAAGCAATTTTGTATGCTTATGCATAAGGAATGAGGTATGAAAGATTTTTTTATTATTATTATGCAGAAGAGGTATGAAAGTTTGAGGGTGGATGTTTTATAAAATTATTTGTTTAATATTCTACCATAAATTTATAAAGGCGGATGTGTCAAAGTTATATTTCATGAAGGGGACTTTTAAAAGGTATGAAGGTTATGAAGAATTTCCTTGGTAAATATTTTATAAAGGATTGACTTTATAAATGGAGAGGTGGACATATTTACTTAAATAAAAGGTTTTTTGTTTTTCAATTTATCTTTTGGATTTAAGTCTTTTAATCAATGTTTTTTGGTGTTCAACCTTGGAACTATACCATTATTCCATCATTTAAAAAAATCCAAGTTTTATAAGCATTTATTTGGGAATTTTTGAGTTTGTGCTAATGGAAAAGGTACAGAGTTCAAAGTTTGAGGTGGAGAAATTCAGTGGAAAAAATAACTTTGAGCTATGGAAGCTTAAGATGCAGGATCTGCTCGTACATCAAGGATTGAAAAAGATGTTGGTGGGAAAGTCAAAGAAACTTTTGTATACCTGATCACATCTGTAAATATACTCAAACAATAAAAAGAGTAAACATCAAACCATTCACTGAAACACAGAACACCAAAAATAGAGAAAATCCTTGAGGTAAGGTAACATCATATATTAATACTTAAGGAAGGATAACACTCCTCAAGCAATACTTTCTTGTACAAATACAATATTCTTCTTCATGCCAATTAAATTGCTTATACTTCCTTATATAGAATTCTCTATCTCTTAGGAACATTCTAGAGAAAGTATCTTCTAGAAAGCCCATTTTTTATATCTAACTACCCATTTATTATATCTAACTACCATAGTGGGCCTTATTTAATAACATGGTGGACCTAGTCCACTTTACATTGAATGGCCTCCACTAATAATACATTACCCCATTCCCATTGGGTACTTTCCATATTACCTCTCTAGGTGTAGTACATTCCACCCCCCTTAAGCATGTTTCATCTTCGAAACATGAGAAGAGACCATACGATATGACCGAATAATAATTGTATCCAATTGGTACCAAGTACGACCATCCATACATCCTAATGGAACCCAAACATGATGTCCAATTGTTTCCTTGCCACCTTGAACTTGCTTCGAATTGTGTTGATTTTGCCATGGACTTGGTTCTGTATCATGATGTCTTCCAGTAGTGCCCGTAGGCCTCCATGCACCACTTTATTGGTTGTCTTTCTAGTTCCCCATTGGTTCATAAGTTTTTTATTCTCACGCGCTTGTCTTGATGACTATTGTTTCTCGATATGATGTGGATGGAGATATACCACAACTGTAGGAATTGGTTCTTTTTTCTTCAAATCTGCAACACATTGTGCCTTTGAGTCAATGACCACCTTAGATTCTTTATTGTTTCCTTCCTATAGCTTAGCTTCATCTCCTGCTGTAGATGTTTCCTCTGATTCAACTTCAGACTTGGCAATAACTTATGTGCTTTCCCCCATAGGCCCTTCTTTCTTACTAAGAGACACATCCTGCAATGTAATTTTCTTTTTCTTGTACCAAATATTTAGAAACTTATTTTTCACATTAATATTAATTGTACCAACTTAATCAATCCAACGATATCCCAAAACAATATCCATGTCATCCATATATATAACATAAAAGTTTGAATGCAATACATATTTGTCCATACTATGCTTCAAATCGTTAAAAATTTGAACATTTTCACTGTCAATCTGTGTGTTTTGAATATTATTTGTAGGAACTTGCAATCTATTAACCAACTGAACATTGATAAAATTATGCATGCAATTGGGGTTAACAAAAACAATGATATTTTCTTTCTGAATACATCCATGAACCTATAATATAGAGTTTCCCCATGGGACTAAACCCCTTGTGCATTATTTAGCCTTAATCTTAGCACAAGACCACTTGTCTAAAAATTATTTTTTATATTCTTTATCTGAAAGTGCATGAATCTCTTTAGAGTTAAGTCCATACCACCATGCCCTAGCATCATCCCATAAATTTATCCATATCCCAACTCTCTATAGGTCTCCACATGATGACCTTATATTTTTTATATATTCTTCAATACTAGGAACATCATCTTTTCCATTGAAATTGATGTTGTTGTCCATAACCCACAAAATAGAACTAGGGTTTATAAATAACTTACAGTGCAAATCACGTGGCTTTTTTCGGAAAACCCCTGAAAAATGACCGAATTTAAAATGATCATAACTTTACTTCCGGAACTCTGTTTCGGTTGACTTGTTTTTTTGGAATTGGGTATTTTTCCGAGAGGAATCCAAATATCCAATTGTGTTATGAAAATTCTCATAAGAAAGTCTCAAATATGAGCCTAAAGTGCATCGCCCCATTTTTTCTTAAGAATATTTCTACAAAAAATAACCAAAATCGCTTCCCTTCTTTTCCCAAGGAAAGAGCTCTGATACCAAATGTTGTATAATATAGAAAACCCTTGAGGTAGGGTAACACCATATATTAATCCTTAAGGAATGATAACACTCCTCAAGCAATACTTTCTTTTACAAATACAATATTATTATTGATGCCAATTACATTTCTTATACTTCTTTATATAACATTCTATATATCCTAGGAGCATTCTAGAGAAGGTATCTTCTAGAAAGCCCATTTATTATATCTAAATACCCATTTATTATATCTAAATACCATAGTGGGCCTTATCTAATACTATAGTGGACTGAGTCCACCTTACATTGAGTGGCCTCCACTATTATCACTATGGGCCCTCCCCCCCTCCACTACCTCTCTAGCTACACTACATTGACCAACTATACAATACCTCCTACTCGTATTTATAGTAATTATATATTCTACATAAACTTCTAGAGGAAGATATTTGGTTGCAATACACGCTCCCTCCACAACCCGCAGGTTGGAAGGTCCACGTCAACACAGGATCTTTCCTTTTTCCACGGCCCGAAGAACTCTAAATGGCTCTTCTATTTCCCTATTGGGAAATCTGCACCCACAACAAACTCTCACGAGATCCCCTCTTTACACTTATGAGATTGGATTTCACAACTTCGTGAATCCAATGGTCAAGCATTGGTCTCTTGAATCCTCGAAACTCGAAAACAGTCAACGCTAACCTTTCCTTTTTCCCTTCAGGATTTTCCCTATTGCGATTTTGGCGGTTGCGATGTCGAGAAAACGTGTCTCCTCGACTCCCAAATCTCGATTTGACGAAACTACGATACACTCGCGAGCTTTGAATTCTCAATGCCACTTCACTTCTGTCGGGATTTCAGACTTCGTGGTATCGTGAATCCTGATGCAATGTTTTCAAAACTTCACTCCACGAATCTCCGAAACGGTCAACGAAGGTTGACTCCGTGTCAGTAGTGCGCCACCTGTCCACTTCGCTAGCTCCTGTGGCCCCACACTGTTCTCTTAGCCTTCGGGATTCCATGTTTCATGATTTCACGATTCCCATTGCCAAGTCTACATGACTTCCACCCACGAAACCCCGAAATAGGGATTCTCTACGAATCCAACGGCCCTTGTGGCTTGGATCTTCGGTCCTACTCCTCCTGAGCTTAGAACCTTCTGAAATACTTGCGGTAACTCACTTGCTCTTCCGTGAGATCTTATGGCTCATGGGATTTCGTGAATTATTTCCAGAGAACTTTGACCGTTTGTTCCTCCTTGGTGATTTCTGTGAATGGCTAAGTGTTCCTCCACCAACTTGTCCACCTGCGGTGAAAACTTACGACGCCTTCCTAATTCTTCCAGATATAATTTCTGTGCGACCCTTTCAGCGATTTTAAGGCTTTATCCTTCCTGAGCTTCCTTATAACTATGAGTCTTAGAGAAGACTCTTGCGCGCACTCCTTGTGGAAACCTTCAGAAAATTCCAAGTGCTGAATTTCCTTTGACCCTGCGCACACCTGCAACAACAGTCTCTCAATGCTTCACTCAGGTCCACAACCCTGAGGATTCACTAGGCCTACACACTCCTTGCACGGCTCTTGTGCCTACCTGCACTTCTGTGGAAATGAGAACAAAAGCTATCTCTCCTGAGCTTTCAGAGACAAATCTCTGAACCTTTTGTCAACGCACTCCTTGTGGACACTTCAACTACACTCCTTGCAGGAACTCTTGCTCAGATAGAGAAAAAATTGAAACTCATTCCATTACCCTTTCCTCTATGATTTCAAACATTCAACATGAAATCATTCATACATAGCATAAAAGTAATTGCATGACAAAAAGAGTAAAACATTCATGAGCATAACATTCAAATATGCATACACAGAGAATATATGGACACCATGAGTCTGAATCACAGCTTTCTTTGTATTAATTCAGAACTTCTGTACATGGAGTCTGCTACACAGCTCTCTACTTCTCTCCTATGCTCTTTACAACAATGTTGCCTGCTAATGTTACAATACACAATGAGGGTGTCTATATCCCGTTTCCCTCTTGCGCTCTAAAAACTGTCTAATCTAGAATTGAATTCTATCTACTTTACATTAACTACCATAAATTCCTTCTACCTACTAAGAACAAGAGAAAATTGATCAAGGTCCATTTACATTTTAGAAGTGCGCTTTTTCGTAATGACTTCATTTAAGATTGTGCATCATTTTCAAGATAATTTCAAAATTTGCGTTGGCGCTTGTCCAGCTGTCTTCTGCCTCCGCGCTGGCTCGCTTGAGATGCTCATGCATCATATTCCCTGGCTTGAAAAAATTCATGGGCTCTTGTCCATGAGCTCATGCACGGTCTGTCCATTCTTCTGTATCTCTGCTTCGGTGTCCCAGTTGGCATCTTCAACTGGATGGCCTTTCCATTTGACCAGATATTCAAAGTATTGTTTTCGCCTGGTCTTCTGACATGGAATGAAGTGTGCCATCTTGGAAAATCTATCCACTACCACAAAGATTGAGTCAAAACCTCTTTGCATTCTTGGTAACTCCAATACGAAATCCATGTTGATTGCATCCCACGGCCTTTCAGGTATGGGCAATGGTTGATAAAACCCCACATTCTATCTCCTCCCCTTTGAATGATGGCAAATTCTGCATCTGTCCACGAATATCTTGACATCTACTCGCATTCCCGGCCAAAAATATGACTCATTCAGCTTTGTGAACGTCTTGTCATGACCAAAGTGTCCTGCTAATCCTCCACTATTTTTCTCTTTCAGCAGATTCTCCCTCATGGAGCATTTCATAATACACAGTTGATTACCTTTAAACAGTAATCCTTCCTGGATCATGTATTCTGTCCACTGGCTTCTATCCCTGAGAATTTGATTTTTAGTTGATTCATACGCCTCTCTAAAATCCTTATCATCTGCGTACATGTTCCGGATATCATCAAAACCCAACATTTTGACTCAGAACTCCTGCAACAACAAGCACTTACTTCTCAAAGCATCAACAACTTTGTTAGCAGTACCAAAAATATGTTTAATCACAAAAGTGAAATTCTTCTTATACTCAACCCATTTAACATGTCTATGATTCAACTTTTCCTGTTGAGTCACAAATTGCAATGCATGATTGTCATTGTATAAGACAAACTCTTTTGGGATCAAGTAATGTCTCCATTTTTTCAGTGCCTGAATGATAGCATAAAACTCCTTGTCATATGTTGAGTATTTCACTTTCGCTTCATTCAGCTTCTCACTGAAGTATGCGATCAGCCTGTCTTCCTGACTCAAGACTGCCCCTATTGCAAACCTACTTGCATCGCATTTCACTTGAAATATTTTCTGGAAATCCGGCAACACCAGAACTGGTTGTTCCGTGATATTCCTTTTCAACATATTGAAACTCTTCTCAACCTCTTCTGTCCAGTGAAAAGACTTGTGTCTCTTCTTCACTGTATCCATCATCGCTATGCTAATTCCACTGAAATTCCTTATGAACTTTCGGTAGAAACTAGCCAATCCGTGAAAACTTCTCACCTCAAAGATATTCTTCGGTGATGGCCAATTCTTGATTACCTCCACCTTGTCTGGATCCATCCTCAACTCATCTGTAGAAATAACAAATCCCAAGTAAATGAGCTCTGTCTTCATGAATGAGAACTTCTTCATATTTATCAATGGCTTCTCCTACTGTAACTTTTGCATCACTGTAGCCAAATGCTTCAAATGCTCTACTATTGTTTTACTATAAATCAGTATGTCGTCTAAATACACAATGACAAATTTTTCGATGAACTCCCTCAGGACTTCGTTCATCAACCTCATGAAGGTACTTGGCGCATTTTTTAAGCCAAATGGCATAACAAGCCATTCATACAACCCTTCGTTTGTTTTGAATGTTTTCTTCCATTCATCACCTTCTCTCATGCGGATTTGATGATAACCGCTTTTCAAATCAATCTTTGAAAAATACTTTGCTCGACTCAAGTAATCCATTAGATCATCCATCCTTGGCAATGGAAATCTATACCTGATGGTTATCTTGTTAATCACCCTCAAGTCAGTACACATCCTCCAGCCTCCATCTTTCTTTGGACTGAGTACTGTTGGAACAACACACGGACTCAAGCTTTCCCTGACCAAACCTTTGTCCATCAAGTCTTGTACTTGTCTTCTAACCTCTTCATTCTCTTGCGGTGTCAATCTGTATGCAGATTTGTTTGGTAAAATTTCCCCTAGTATGAGATCAATATGATGAATCACACTTCTAATCGGTGGCAATGAACGAGGTAGTTCGTCCACTACTATGTCAGCGAACTCTTCCAGCAGTTCCTGAACTTCTTCTGGTAAATCATCCATTCTTGTGCTGGTCAAAACAATTCTAGGCTTTCTGACCACAATGAATTGTGGTTATTCCTTCCGCTTAACCTCTGTAAGAAGTTCCTTCCCACTCATGAGAAGTACTGTGTTGCTTACTTCTAGATTCACCTACTTATCCTTGATTGGAAGCAACATGTGAGTCCTCCCATTCTTCTCTAGGGTATATGTGTTCATTATCCCATCATGAACCACATTCCTGTCATATTTCCATGGTCTACCTAGCAATAGATGACAAACATCCATAGGAATAACATCACATAATATCTTATCATTATATCCTCCTATCTTAAATTCAACTAAACATTGTTTAGTGACAGTTACCTGATGTACTTTTTGTAGCCACGAAATTCTGTATGGGCTTGGATGATCAATCGTCTCCAGCTCTAGCTTCTCTACCATCTTCGTAGAAACAAGATTATCCGTGCTACCACTGTCTACAATAACCTTGCATACCCTGTCCTTGGTCCTGCAAGCAGTCCGGAAAATTCTAGTCCTTTGGACTAAACTCTCCACCTCCTTCTCTAGTGTCAAAAGGACTTTTCGCATCATCAACAATCTTCTGCCTTCAGCGTCTTCTACCTCAACATCCCGCCTCTTTGCTTCAGCGATGTGAGCTTCTCCCCCTTCTTTCTTCTTGTCTGGACACCCGTAAGACTTGTGCCCATTCTTCCCGCATGTGAAGCATGTTATTACTCCACCTCTTCCTCTTCCTCTACCTCTAGTATGAGGAAAAGTGTTATTGTCAGCATAATCTCCTCTCTGCTCAGTATGCTTCCCTCTCTGTTTAGCACATTTCCCTCTCTGTGAGGTTCCACCTCTCTCAGTTTGAGTTAGAGGTTTCTTCCAGTCCTCTTCAGGCTTCTGATATTTGTCCTGGGCAACTGATTTGCCTCTGGGCTGACTTCTGCCTCGGCCTCTCTGACTCTGCTTTCATCTCAACTTCTCTTCCGCTTTCANTCCACCATTCGTATGGTTACCATGCTCATCTCATCCTGGATATCATATCTCAGGCCATTCATGTATCTGGAAACTTTTTCATCATCGCTCTCCCGATGGCCTGCCCTGATGTTCAGCTTATAGAATTCTTCAGTGTATTCTTTCACTGTCATCATCTTCTATCTCAGGTTCTACATCCTCCTGAACAGAGTAATTTGATAATATCTGGGGATAAATTCCGCCTTCATCTTTGCGATCATTATGTCCCATATTTTGATCTTCTGCTTGCTTTTGCAGTGTCTGTTAGCTTGTAGTTCATCCCACCACAATGTTGCATGTCCCTTCAATCTTGTGACAGCATGCCTGACTTTCTTGTCCTCTTCGACATCTTCATAGTCAAAGTACGTGTCTAGAGCTCTAATCCAGTCTAGAATCTCCTCTGCATCCAAGTTTCCCTCATAAACTGGAATGTCCATCTTCGCTCTTGCGCCCATTCTTGCAATAGCTCTGATCAAACATTCATTTGCTGCATCTTCAGCTGCAACTTCTTCTTCATGTTCAACCTCAATATCACTTTTGGAATCACTAAGATCCCCAGCACTAACTGTATGCCTTTGTGCTATCTCCATGTCTTCGAGTCTAGCTCGTAGATCACGCATTTCTCTCTCCATAGCTGGATCAGTCATTCGCCTACCTCTTCTCCGCGGCATTTCCCTATCCTCTAGTGGATTGGGTGTTTGCATGTCCCTTCTCCTTGGCGGCATGGTGAATTCTTATTTTTCTCTGCTACAGAAAGAAAAGGACTTTTCTTAGCTCTGATACCAAGCTGGTTGCAACGCATGCTCCCTCCACAACCCGCAGGTCAGAAGGTCCACGTCAACACAAGATATTTCCTTTTTCCACGGCCCGAAGAACTCTAAATGGCTCTTCTATTTCTCTATCGGGAAATATGCACCCACAACAAACTCTCACGGGATCCCCTCTTTACACTTGGGAGATCGGATTTCGCAACTTCACGAATCCAGTGGTCAAGCATTGGTCTCTTGAATCCCCGAAACCTGAAAACAATCAACCCTAACCTTTAATTTTTCCCTTCGGGATTTTCCCTATCGCAATTTCAGCGATTGCGATGTCGAGAAAACTTGTCTCCTTGACTCCCGAATCCTAATTTTCTGAAACTCCGATACACTCGCGAGCTTTGACTTCTCAACGCCACTTCAATTCTGTCGGAATTTCAGACTTCGCGGTATCACGAATCCTGATGCAATGTTTTCAGAACTTCACTCCACGAATCTCTGAAACAGTCAACGAAGGTTGACTCCATGTCAGTAGTGCACTGCCTGTCCACTTCGCTGGCTCCTATGGCCCCACAGTGTTCTCTTAGCCTTTAGGATTCCACGTTTCATGATTTCGCGATTCCCGTTGCCAAGTCTATGGGACTTCCACCCACGAAACCCCGAAATAGGGATTCTCTGTGAATCCAATGGTCCTTGTGGCTTGGATCTTCGGTCCTACTCCTCCTGAGCCTAGAGCCTTTTGAAATACTCACGGTAACTCACTTTCTCTTCCGTGAGATTTGATGGCTCATAGGATTTCGTGAATTTTTTCCAGAGAACTCCAACCGTCTGTTCCTCCTTGGTGATTTCTGTGAATGGCTAAGTGTTGTTCCACCAACTTTTCCACCTGCGGCGTAAACTTATGACACCTTCCTAATTCTTCTAGATATAACTTCTGTGTGACCCTTTCGGTGATTTTAAGGCTTTATCCTTCCTGAGCATCCTTATAACTCTGAGTCTTAGAGAAGACTCTTGCGCACACTCCTTGCGGCAATCTTCAAACACTTCCAAGTGCTGAATTTCCTTCGACTTTGTGCACACCTGTAGCAGCAGTCTCTCAATGCTTCACTCAGGTCCGCAACCCTGAGGCTTCACTAGGCCTACGCACTCCTTGCACGACTCCTGTGCCTGCCTACACTTCTATGGAAATGAGAACAAAATCTATCTCTCCTGAGCTTTCAGAGACAAATCTCTGAACCTTTTGTCAACGCACTCCTTGCGGACACTTCAACTGCACTCCTTGCTGGAGCTCTTGCTCAGATAGAGAAACAATTGAAACTCATTCCATTACCCTTTCCTCTCAGATTTCAAACATTCAACAGGAAATCATTCATACATAGCATAAAATCAATTGCATGACAAAAAGAGTAAAACATTCATGAGCATAACATTCTTGCGGTCAGACAACGGAGGTGAGTATTCCTCTAGTGAGTTTGTATACTTATGTACCTATGCAGGGATCAAAAGACAGATGACCATGCTTTATAACCCTCAGCAGAATGGAGTTACCAAGAGGAAGAACATATCGATTATAGGTGCAGCGAGATCTATGTTGCATGATCAAAGTTTGCCTCTATACCTTTGGGTTGAAGCGAGTGCTGGTGCATTTTACCTGCAGAACAGGAGTCCCCACATGATTTTGGGGAAGATTACTCTTGAGGAGGCCTTCACTGGTAGGAGGCCCGATGTCGAGAACATCAATATTTTTGGTTTCTTGACTTATTCTCACGTCCCCTCAGAGAGGAGGAAAAATATAGACCCCACATCCCAGCAGGGGATTCTAGTTGGATACTGAGAGCTCTCCAAATCCGACCAGATTTACATTTCATCATAGCGGAGAGTGGTGGTGAGTAGAGATGTTAGATGTGAGGAGGGTAGAGCTTTCCAGAGATCTCTCGAGTTGAGAGTCAGTATTGAGAATGATGTAGAGGAACATATTGATGTCTCATAGGGAGCACAACCTCAGGTTTCTAGTACACCAGTTTCAGGGGTGACAGGGTCACCTTGTACAACTTCAGGTTCATAGTCATAGGGGATTTAGGCAGAGGGTGCAGATGCTTGAGGATCTCAGAGTGTTGGGATTAGGTTTGAGGAAAATAATCTTGGGTGAGGAGATCTTACTTCTCCTTTGACTACTTCAGGGAAGAGGAAATCAATATGGTTTCAGGAGACCCTGAAGGAAGCCAAGGAGAACGTAGGAGAGAACACGAGTCAGTTCAGAGAGAGAAAAGAACCATAGAGGCTTGGGTCCTATTTGGCTATGGTGACAAGTATCTTAGATACAAATCCATAGACATTTGCATAGGTAGTTTACGAACATGTTTGGTGAGAGGCCATGCTGGAGGAGTATGACTCCATTATGAGCAATGATGTTTGGGAGGTGGTTCTGAGGCCAGTGGGGAAGTCAGTTGTGACTTCCAAATGGTTGTACAAGACCAAGTATGCTGTAGATGGAAGCATAGAGAAACAAAATGCCCAATTTGTGGCGCGATGATTCTCTGAGGTAGAGGGAGTTGATTATGATGAGACATTCACACCATTTGCGAGATACACTTCCATTAGGAGTATTATTGCCATAGCAGTGAAGATGGGTTGGAGGATACATCAAATGGATGTAAAGATCTCATTTATCAATGGATTTATTGAGGAGGAGGTGTACATTTAGCAGCCACATGGGTTCGAGGTGAGTGAGAGAGAGTCTTATGTGTGCCTTTTGAGAAAGGCACTATATGGTCTGAAGCAAGCTCCCAGAGCTCGGTATTTGCGCATTGACACATATTTTCTTCAGATGGGATTTGAGAAGAGCGATGTTGATCCTAACCTCTATTACATCATTAGAGGTGAGGACATGATCATTCTCATTTTGTATGTGGATGAGTTGTTTATCACGAGAGTAGAGCATCTCATAGTTGAATGCAAGCTGGGACTTGCATCAGAGTTTGAGATGAGTGACATTGGTTTGATGCACTATTTTCTGGGCATGGAGGTATTGCAGGAGGAGGGTCACATCTTCCTAGGATAAGGGAAGTATGTTGCAGACATTTTGAGTAGGTTTCAGATGGAGGACTGCAGGCCTATGATGACTCCCATGGTCACCAACTAGAAGAATCTTAGCGCTTCAGATTCCCAGTTGGTGGATGCTATGGTTTATATATAGTTGATAGGATCATTGATGTATCTGGTCAACACTCGACTAGATATTTTTTTTTCCGTGAACACTCTCAACCAACACATGGTAGAGCCGAGGAGTGTTCACTAGATTAGGGAAAAAAATGTTTTGAGGTACATTGCAGGGTCAGTTGATTATGGCCTAGACTATATCAGAGGGGATGGAGTCAGTTTGGTTGTATACATAGACTTAGACTAGGCAAGATGTGCTACTGATAAGAAGAGAACCTCAGGGTGTTGTTTTGGGTTGGGGCCATTACTTGTTTCCTAGTACAGCTGAAAACAAAAGTCAGTTGCTTTGAGTTCATCCGAGGCAGAGTATATGACGACCAATCAGGCCAGTTTTGCGACCATTTGGATTCATAAAATGCTGGTAGGATTATTTGGTCAGGAGTTTCCTTCGACTGCCATTCACTATGATAATCAAAGTTGTATCAAACTCTATGAGAATCCAGTTTTTCATGATAGGTCAAAGCATATAGAGATCATATACCAATTCAATAGATATTAGGTTTAGTGAGGGGAAATACAGTTGTAGTATATACCGACTGACGAGTAGATTGCAGATATTCTCACCAAGGCCCTGCCAAGGGGAAAACATGTCTACTTCAGAGACAAGATGGGCTTGGTGAGAAACATTTTCCTCGGTAAGAGGGAGTGTTGAGATTTGGGTACCTTTGGAAGTGGTCCCTTGTGGTTTTTATTCTCTAACCACAAGTGGGAAATACTTTGGTACTAGGTACCTTGTATTTTATGTCTAATTCAACTTTGTCTTCACTTAAGTCAAAAAGTTGATTTTTTGTCACTTAGGAAAAAGTGACTAATTGTTCACTTTGTGGGTGAATGAGGGGACATAAAGTGAACTTAGGGAAATTAACCCAAAGTGGTTTTGTGAGTGATATTATTGTGGGAGGATATCAACCTTTGATTACAGAATGGATGGAGCGATCTTAACCATCCATCTCTTAGGTTTCCTTATTGAGGTTCAAGAGGGGCGCATAGGGCCAAGAGAGGTTTATTCTATCTTTTGTTCACTTGGAGAAGAAGAGGATAGAAATGGATATGGGAATGGAAGCATTGGATGAGGGTTTCAAGGGTGCCTCCTTCCATGGAGTGCTCTAGGAGGATTTGACTTCCATTGTTTTTTGGTGTTGATGCTTGCTTGGAGGAAGGTGCACATCTAGCAGGGGGGTCTTGCAGTTTTCAGATTGTTGGTTGGAGAGTCTTGTTGGAGAGGTAGCACACAAGGTCAGATTTGTGTGCAAGGGTTTATTCTACAAGGATTCAAGGAGCAAGGGTGTAAGCTTTGAGTGGGATTGAGCAACAAAGGAGAAGGGTGCACCATGCTTAGGCACATTCACCTTCTTGGACTTGTATAGACGCTTGAGAGGGGTTGCCTTTGTGGGTGAATGAGGGGACATATAGTGAACTTAGGGAACTTAACCCAAAGTGGTTTTGTGAGTGATATTATTGTGGGATGATCTCAACCTTTGATTACAGAATGGATGGAGCGATCTTAGCCATCCATCTCTTAGGTTTCCTTATGGAGGTTCAAGATGGGTGCATAGGGCCAAGAGAGGTTTATTCTATCTTTTGTTCACTTGGAGAGGAAGAGGATAGAAATGGAGATGGGAATGGAAGCATTGGATGATATTTTCAAGGGTGCCTCCTTCCATGGAGGGCTCTAGGAGGCTTTGACTTCCATTGTTTTTTGGTGTTGATGCTTGCTTGGAGGAGGGCGCACATATAGAAAGGGGCTCTTGCACTTTTTAGATTTCTGGTTGGAGAGTCTTGCTGGAGAGGTAGCACACAAGGTCATATTTGTGTGCAAGGGTTTCTTCTACAAGGATTCAAGGAGCAAGGGCGCAAGCTTTGAGTGGGATTGAGCAACAAAGGAGAAGGGCGCACCATACTTAGGCACATTCACCTTCTTGGACTTGTATAGATGCTTGAGAGGGGTTGCCTTTGTATCATGTTCATTTTTTTCATGTACTTGTTGTATCTCACATTCTTTACATCACATATATAGACTTATATTCCAAACTGGTGTTCCCCAGGGGGGTTTTGTCTAGGGTCGTGTTGACGAAAAACTCTTGTGTCCTATTTTCATGTATGCTAGAGTTTAGAAAAAAATTATATTTGTTGTAAAGATCTAGAGGTGTGTTATATATTTGAGGTATGCATGTGCTAACCTATTGGCTACTAAAACTACATGCTAGAGAACCTTAAAGCTTATGTAACCATAACTAAACAGGAGAAAATTTCTTGAACAATTTGTTGTTATAAAACAACATAAAATAAGTGTTTGACAGTTGAAACTTAGAGCCAACTTCAGGTCAAAGACAAACCTAGTTGGCATCATGTTAGGACCTTAGATTTCTTTACCATGCAAGCGATCAACTTGTATCACAACCAATGAACCCTTTAACATTGCCATTCACTATAACACATACAACAATGGATCGATGCATCGTAGTCCACTTACCAATCCTTGACACACATAGGAGGAAATGTACACCATATCTTTGTATATTTAAGCCTTCTATGATAGACCCATAAACTCACCATCCAAAGCATCACTACTTCTTTCTCTTCTATATCTATGATTCTTCCATTGAGTAGAATCATATAGCTCATAACTCAATGCCCCAATCATTGTTCCAATCTAAACTCTAACACATGGGTAATATGATCAAGAATTCCCATAGGACAATAGTATACCAAGTTATTACCTTTGTGAATTGGCCACAAGGCTACGTTCTCATGAAATGTCCAACATATTTCAAAAACAATCACCCAATTTTTTTTTTTTCTTTTCTTGCTGACAATATTTAATCTAGATCAACCACATTTTGGAAGCACCCCCAAATTGTATGACCCATGACTATTATGTGCACCTTAGCACTGTGAGTAGATGACGTTGGGAAAAAACTAAGAAGAGATGTATCTTCAACATCATGCTTAGTAATACCCAGTCAATGCATGAACATTTTGTGACTCAAGATCGCTTTGAAGGAGCACGAATAGATGCAACCACCTCAATGAGCATTCAAAATTTGAATCGGCCTCTCAATAAACACAAAAAATTGATAATATGAGGGTGCCTCTCAACCTCCACAAACATTCTGATGGGTGTTGGGATTATCCTCCTACAATCTGAGGGTGACTCTCAGTGCTAACATTCATGGCGCTGTTGCTGAGGAACGAATTGAAGACATTTCCCTGGGATTGAACAACAAAGAAATTTTGATTCTGAAGGTGCATCAGAAATCAGTACCTTGAAGATTGCAACTTGCACCTGGTGACTCCACTGTTTTAGTTGTGGCTCCCAAAGGTAGACACATGAGGTCTAATCCACATCTACCTCTGGCAACACCTGAAGCTGACCCAGAGAAGATTATCAAGAAGGAAATATTTCTCAAGAAGGTTTTTTAGCTATTGTTCTAGATTGAAAAGATCCCTGGGAATATCGACTGTTGGCACAGGGGAAGACCCAGGGTTCAACGCTCAAGAGCACACCAGCAAAACCCTAACTACCGGCCCTTTTGGAAAAACATGTGAAGCAGATGAAGTCTCACCCGAGGTAGAGGCAGGGGTGGTTTCATGACTCAGATGTATGAAACCTTAGCTGGGACACAGATCTGTGATTATACTACTTGCAACGCACTTAGCATCAATAAACCATTAATATCCAACCCTTACTCTACTTCGCAGAAATCACAGCGCATCACAATATTCACTTAGGTCTACAGTATTTCATCACTTAGCAACAATAAACACATCAGATCCTACAGATCAGCACTAAGCACTCACATACATGTCAGATCTAACAGTCATATATATCTAAGAAGCACAAAGCATAAGTGAATATTTCAGAAACACATAGCATAAGAAAATATGAACACAATGAATCAAAGCAAAGAGTGTTACACACAGATTTACGTGGTTCACCCCCACCCTGGGGCTACATCCACCAACTCTTCTTCTTTATTAGTATCTTCAATTGTCAGTTACAGCACAAAGCACAAAACCGTTCTCTGCAGAGGATAGAAGATCTATGCAGCTCGCTAGATCCTTCTTCCTTGCACTTCATCACAAATCCTCTTGCAACAACTTGCACTTAGCTCTGCAAGCTTCTTATGATCATGCACAGAGCATTTACAATCCACATTCGATCACATAGATCTAATTATTATCACTAAGTCGTATGCCATACATCACATAGATGTACTACCATCTTCTACTTACTTCGCCTAGACATCTATTTATACATACAAAAGTGGGCCTAAGCGTGGGTAAACCCACGGGCTGACATCCCTTTCCCATTAAATTAACCCAAAAACCCTAATAGGGCCCAAAAGTGGGTCGAGATGCTTCGATTGGAGGTCCTTCTTTGACTAGCTGTCGCAGTTCCAAAATAGGTCAAAATGACCAAGGTTATCCCAAAACTTGGTCAAGGGCCAACAGGCCCCCAACACTCACCTGTGACTCGTCTCGAGTCACTCTGGTATGCACAATTTTGCTTCGAAGGCCTCGAGCTTGGCTTGAGCTTCTTCGACCTGTTGTTTTGATGTGGCCTTCTGCTAGGTGAATTCTAGGATCACTGTGTCATTTACTGGTCCTTCCAGGAGCTATTCTGTAGTGATGACGACTTTCTTAAGTTCTGCTCCCTAGATTTCGATCTCAACAACTTGCTAGATCCTTCTTCCTTGTACTTCAGCAAAAAGCCTCTTACAACAACTTGCACTTAGCTCTGCAAGATTCTTATGATCATGCACAGAGCATTTACAATCCACATTCGATCACACAGATCTAATTATTAGCACTAAGATGTCTGCCATACATCACATAGATGCACTACCGTCTTCTACTTACTTTTCCTAGACATCTATTTATACATACAATAGTGGGCCTAAGCATGGGTAAACCCATGGGCTGACATCCCTTTCCCATTACATTAACCCAAAAACCCTAATAGGGCCCAAAAGTGGGTCAAGATGCTTTGCTTGGTGGTCCTTCTTTGACTAGCTGTCGCAGTTCCAAAATAGGTCAAAATGACCAAGGTTATCCCAAAACTTGGTCAAGGGCCAACAACGACATTGAATAGTTCCAACTTTAGATGGTGACTGAAGTTGGACACCTTCAAGACTGCACATTCACCATGGAGACGCCATTGTTTAGAATCTGAGGGTGACTCTCAGTACTAATATTCTTGGAGTCACCAACAGATTCTAAACAATGGAGTCACCATGATGAATGTGCAGGAGTGAGACAAGTTAATTAGCTATGGAGGCTATCATGTCCGGGAGGTTTGCCCCACTCAATTTCTCATCCATATCTAGTTATCCACATCATGTGCCTCAAATTGATGAATGGAAAGATATACTGCCAAGATTTTATGAATGTGAGAATGACAACCCTATTGAGCATGTTCTAGAATTTCATGCTTTGATGCAACAAATTGACATCCAACATGAAGACATATGTATGAAGTTGTTTATGTAATCTATTTAAGGAGATGCTCATATTTGGTATCACTCTCTTGATCTTTATAGCATTTCTTCACTCGAAGAGTTTCATGCAGCTTTCAATATTCATTATCAAAAGTTTTATTCCTCTGAGTTAATTTGTCATAGCTGTTGTGAGAAGTATAAAGACTGTGTTCAGGATATAATTGATTCTTATGAAGGATGTGAGAATGAAGAAGATGCCTTGGATGAGGAATCAAATATTTCTCTTCCCCATTCATCTGCATCAGATGAAAACTTTGTTTGTTGTCTCAATAAGGAAAATGCAGAAATTGAGTTTGTTCTGGAAGTTGATACTCTTTGTAACCCTGTCTCTAAAAAACCTAGATATGAGCATCCTGTTTTCGACTCATATGGTGATGATAAGATATTTCTTCTTGGATTGAATATTGAAAGGCAGCCTGTGTTTAATAATGAAGAAAAGTTTTCTCATATTGGGCAGAAGATACCTCTTGGTATGTCATTCGAGACTCCTCCTTTATTTGATCATTATGGAGACAATGATGAAGATGTTGAGGTGTTTTTTGTCTTAGAAGAAAAAAGCATTAGAAACCAACCTTCTAATGAAAATGAAGGCTTTTACCAAGAGCAACATGATAAAGAGAAAGATCCATTCATTGATATACATGAGGATATTTCTTGTCATCAGCTAGTAGATGCTATTAGTGAAGATAAAAGAGAAGTGGATCAGCAGCCCGCATCAGCCAAAGACATTCAACCATATGTGAGTAGCTGTAAAGTAGAGAATTCTTTCTGTTACCAAACCAGTAAGTTTTATCACCTATTTTATGACCCTATAGCTGAGTACACGGAGTTGCATTTCCTCAATGTATTGAAGCCTTCAAGATTTATCTTTCCTTCATCATTGGGAGGTAATCTGAAGAATGTAATTAATTTGCTGTAACAATTTTACTGTCCCTTGCTGACCAGTGACAGAGTAAATAAGTTTTCAGTTAGGAAGTTAATTGAATGGCTCTGGTGGAAGTTTGTTTTCACCTAGCACATTGTAAAAATCAGTTAGTTTAGGATTGTACATAAATAAGCTCCCTCTGGAGCATGTGTGTGTGTTTTATTCTTAAGTTGAGTAGTGTACATGTCAGCCTGTTGTCTTCAACAAAATGTATTTGAACTCGAATCTACAACCCAACAAATAAGGCATTGGAACTGCTTGTTCCTGGCAGCTCACAGGGAGCATGCCATCCCCTGTGGAGCCAAATGTTATCACATAAATTTGTCAAGGTCACAGGACGACCAAGTCTTTTGTTGCACAGGTAACGTCCAAGGGCAACATTCAAAAGCAGTCTATTTCAGGCTTGAAATACAAGCAGCGGGCGGGTCTATTTTTCAACGAGGAAGATCCCAAGAGCAGTTCAAACCAAATGCCACACATCCTTCATATCTAACAGTGGTGTTTTACTTCAGGAATTCAGGTTTAAGGATTTTTAGCTTCTCCCCTCTCGCCTTCATCCAAGGTGTTTTCTCCAAAAGTCCATCGATCTCTGCCTCATGTCCTTCCACATCGGATGATCATAATTCACTTCAGAGATTTAGTTCTATATGCAGACCCCCCTGAGCTCCGAAGTGCCCAGGTATGTGGTACCCTCATCAGTCATGACACGTGGCATCCATCTAGTGCTGACACATGGCACTCATCTCCAACATTTTTGGGCATGTCATCCTCCTATTTTTGAGTAACACATGTCGACCCTCTGTCCATGACAGGTCAGCATAGTGACTTCAGGCCGCCATGTCAGCTGCGGGAGATCATCCTCTGAGAAGTATTCTTGTTCAAAATTAGCACCATCTCCATGCACGTTTTTAATGGATCCTAGAGTTGGCGGACAAATAAACTTTAGCGGTGGCGCTAAATTTAGCAAGTGCGCCCAAATCGTAGATTACGACCAGATCAACGACCACGCTTCATTTTGGGGCCACAACATGCTCTGGATTTAAAATTCCTTAAGTGGGCCGAAATCCAAACCACAATATCACGAGAGAGATACGTGGCAGAAGGTGGTGCATTTCGGGCCCAAAAGCGGTGTGGGTCCAAACCGCTTTCGACGGCCCCGAAATCGCATGCTCGTCTAGTGCCGAATCCAACAACAACACGTGGACGCCCCCTAATCGTCAAGACGCATCTCGATCCCGAGGAGAATTCAGTTAATGAACAAGGAGCAGTAGTTGAAATCTTGTTTCACTCCATAAATAGAAGGCATGGAAGCTCTGGCCGAGGAGACAGAACTGTTAGTCGTAGTTACCACGGTGGACGGTTTTTCCTGCACGTCCATACTGATCTGAGTTTTCTTCTGACAGGATGAAACATGCATAGTCTGACAGAAGGATGCACATGCGAAAAGCCTTGGACGGGATGGCCAGATGACTCTCCTAGCGGTTGTCCATTGTTTTGGGTATAAATACATCAGTTGAAGAATATGTTGGGGTCGATGGTTGAGCAGAGCTCCCTATTTGTAATAGTTTTATAGCAGAGTTTTTCTCTAGTTATGTATGAGACCTGAGACTTTCTCATTAATAGAAGTCAGCTTCTTTCATCATTTTATTTTCTCTTGTGCTGAAACACTCGTGCATGGATGATCCAGACTAGTTGTTGTAGTTGTATTGTAATGGAGGTTTGATTATAATGTTGGTGTGACTTGTTTCAGTATTTTCCTTCGTTGTCTTGTTTCCTCTTATGATGAAATGCTCGTGCATGGATAATCCAGACGAGTTGTTGGAGTTGTATTGTAATGGAAGTTTGATTATAATACTACTGTGATATATTTCAGTGTTTTAAACTTAAGTTCAAGAATTCTCTTGTGCCTAAGTTTCTTTGCACCAAGCTACTTGAAGGTCGAATGTTCATGGTAGACTTGTCCACTTTCCTCATTAAGTCTTCGTCCTTCTCACCTTTATCCTTAAACCACTGACTGAAGTTAATGAGAACCTCATTTTCTTATGCATTGCTAGCCCAGTTTTATGTGTTTAAACATTCTCATGCTGATCTTTATCCATTTGACCTCCACTCATAAACCTACCTCCACAAACATTTTGATGGGTGTTGGGTTTATCCTCCTTCAATATGAGGGTGACTCTCGGTGCTAACACAATGGATTCTCAAATCATAGGATTTAATTTCCTTGACTCATGCTGCTGGGAGTTATGTCCAATGTTGTTCTGATACCATGTAAAGAAATGGAAGAATAGAAATTGTTTACACACCAAAGCTATATGAAGGGCCTATTAACATCAAACAATGTTATACATAAATATATCAAGATTTGTCTTAAGATAGACACACTATCTTAACACACTAAAAAATTATTCAGAGAATATTTCAACAGTACACTAAAATAAGTGCAAACTTTTTATAGAGAATCTCTCATATGTGATTAGATCTAAAACTTAAAAACAAACTTATATTAACATATGTAAAACTTAAAAAAAAACTTATTTTAACATAGAGATGAACTCTACGTCACAATGAATGTTATTTGTTTCATTAATAAATAATTTAGTGGAAGTATACGTATAAGATTATGTGTTCCATTGACCTATTTTGATATGGATTCCTCATCTATTGACTTTTATACTAATTTACCATGAAACTAAATTGAGTCCAATCTTATGTATCTCTTCATCATGTATAAATTTTATGAAAATGCAGGTATGGAGTTCTTACAAACGAGGAAATATTATGCACGTGATTGATTCAACAATAATTGAAACATGCTACCAAGAGCGAGCCTTGAGATGCATTCATGTTGGCCTTTTGTGTACATAAGTTGATTCATCACTTCGTCCACCAATGTCTACAGTGATTTTGATGCTTTCAACTCATTCTTCTGTGACGTTGCCCGATCCCACAAACCCTGCTTATGTAATGTCTGTTACCCAAAATGCCAATTCCACTGGTTCTCACTCTGGGCTGTCACATGTTTCTGCAACTACATCTTCCTCTGTACCATCTTCTCATGTATCTTCCATCTAATGCCAATACTTCTATTACTATCTCGACACCCAGGGAATGCTATTTTTTCATTTCTAGCCATCTTGGTTTCATATATACATAATGCTATTTTTTCATTTCTAGACTTTATTGTTGCGCCTACGGAGGGATATTTTATTGTTGTGTTTAACTTATCCAAGTAAAATTTCATGAATTTTTTAGTGGAATCATTTTATTTATGAGGCCAATATTGGTGTTTTGTTTATTTATTTACTTTATGCATTATTTTAATCTTTTGTTGTTTGTTTGGAGATTGTGATCATTGTTATTATTAATATTATTGTTAAAATTAAAATAAATTTCTACAAAATTTTTATAATGAAATTGAGTGTAACACTTGGAATATAATTATTTTTTATCATAATAGAAAAGTGAAGGATAAAAGATATTTTCTCTTTGAATTTACTCCCACGAAAGTGTTATAGAAATAACAAGTTTCTATTTTTCAACATATTTAAGAATGTTAGTGATTTTTATAAACTTGTAAACTCATGAAACCAACAATGATAAGACAAATTTTATAATCATCAAATTCAAAAACATTAGTTATCTTAATTATATATATTAATAATAATTCAGAGGAAGTTAATTGATAAATTTATGTTGTAATTAGTCTTCATCACCACTTCAACTATAGTGTTGATAACGTGATTAATAGAGGATAGAAAGTCTATTTTAATATCATGAACCACTTAAAACAATGGATTTTTTTATTTTTGGACATGGGAAAAAAGAAATCCCTCTCCGACACATTAATATTCCACTTATTTTATATGTATGTGACGTTTGGGTTGTAACATTTCTATAACTTCAAGGAAAATAGAGAAAATCTAACAACATTGTTTATTCGTAAANGGGATATTTTATTGTTGTGTTTAACTTATCCAAGTAAAATTTCATGAATTTTTTAGTGGAATCATTTTATTTATGAGGCCAATATTGGTGTTTTGTTTATTTATTTACTTTATGCATTATTTTAATCTTTTGTTGTTTGTTTGGAGATTGTGATCATTGTTATTATTAATATTATTGTTAAAATTAAAATAAATTTCTACAAAATTTTTATAATGAAATTGAGTGTAACACTTGGAATATAATTATTTTTTATCATAATAGAAAAGTGAAGGATAAAAGATATTTTCTCTTTGAATTTACTCCCACGAAAGTGTTATAGAAATAACAAGTTTCTATTTTTCAACATATTTAAGAATGTTAGTGATTTTTATAAACTTGTAAACTCATGAAACCAACAATGATAAGACAAATTTTATAATCATCAAATTCAAAAACATTAGTTATCTTAATTATATATATTAATAATAATTCAGAGGAAGTTAATTGATAAATTTATGTTGTAATTAGTCTTCATCACCACTTCAACTATAGTGTTGATAACGTGATTAATAGAGGATAGAAAGTCTATTTTAATATCATGAACCACTTAAAACAATGGATTTTTTTATTTTTGGACATGGGAAAAAAGAAATCCCTCTCCGACACATTAATATTCCACTTATTTTATATGTATGTGACGTTTGGGTTGTAACATTTCTATAACTTCAAGGAAAATAGAGAAAATCTAACAACATTGTTTATTCGTAAAAAAGGGATTTATAGCCATGGGGTCTTCACTCAGTGAACCTATTACATAACACCTGCATTGATAGGATATTAAAGAATAACCCTAATTTTACTAGATAATGATAAATATCTCCTAAAATCTTTTTGTTAAACCCCCCTCCCAATACATCTTTCCAATAAAAAAAACCTATTTTTACTAGATACCACTTTTTATGCCCCTCAATACCTATAAACCCCTTGATACCCCACATTCCACCCATAATACCTACAATACATTGACTTCATTTTTCACAATTTTAAAACTGCCTTTATGAATGGATGTGAAAAGATATTGGTCAACAAGGTGAATCCCCCGTTCTTATAGTTCACTCGCTTCACCAACATACAGAATGCTATGTCTCCAACAAGGATGTTGATCTTGTTCCTTTTTCCCTGTACAACATATCTATCTCACAGGGGCTAGTAGACCTCTGTCCTCATCCTTATACAAGGTGTTATCACTGAAATTTCATCCGCAAATGGTTACAGGAATCCAGCATCTTCAAACAACTATTATTTCACCCATGGACCAAAAATTACCAAAAATGCATTTCCAAAAGGCCCAAAACTATACAACCAGTTATAAAATCGGCATGTGCTAAGGATATATACGATGCGCGTGCACACGGGCCAGTCAAAAACGCCTGAAAAGTGCGCATGCCCCCGAGGCGCGACTGTGGACACTAAAAGCCACACACACCTCAGAACGATGCATTTATGAGGCTGGTCGGCTTCCCACCCACTTTTGATTCAGTTTCCAAGTCGATTTGACATCCAAATCTCGACTAAATCCAACTGGGTGGCCGGTCAAAGACTTAAGGGTGCCCTAAGTGGCCCCTTGTTCACACTAAAGGCTGGTTGAATAATGCCTCAAAGTTATGCTATAAAAAGAGGCCATGGGTGCACTACATTTTCAAGGAATTCATTTGTATTGTTATGCTACCTATATTCTCTTGGATAATCCTCTTTCCTTGTCAAGAGCATACAAGCATCATTTCATTGGAGCATTCACATCACCTCTTGAGTGAATGAACTTGGGATTCTTTCACCATTTCTTTCAAGTTTTCAAGTTGTAAGAAGAGCTCAATCTTGGGAGTTCAAGAGCCCTCCCTTAGAGGAAGAGGGGACCCAAAGTCTCACTTTCTCTTCGGTGTTTTACTTCCACTAATATATTCCTTTCCATTGGTGGCATGAGTCTTGTTTATTTCTTGATCTAATGATCTTATGCACTCTAGTTTAATTCATTTTATTGTTATTAGTTTAGTTTTTTGTGTATCTTGCATGTTTTATATTTCTAACCCTTTCCTTTACTGTTGTCTTGCCTAGCTAACCCAACTGGGCTTGTAAGCATCTCTAATTTGCTCATTTGAGTGACAAAAGAGACGCAACAGATTGATGACTCCACTGGGAATATGTATCAATTTACTACCCCATTTGGGTTATTTTAGCTCTTCTTTTTACTTATTTAACTTGCAAGTACCATATTCGGCCCAAGCCGACCTGCAAAAAAGTCAAATTCAAAGCTGAGTTGAAGGAATTTCATTCAAAAAATTTCTTCACGACTGTGTGTCGGCCGTGCGCGGGTGTTTCCACCCACAGGCGTGTCTTCAATGCATGTGCATGAAACCCATCATTCTGCACAATGCTCTCTGCGCACTCGCGCCCATAAAACTCTTGTAGTTCATGCACTGGCACTCACAACGTCTCTGTCTACTCTAAAACCCACACACCTATGCAAAAAATACACATTGTAAGCTCTTTGTGATCTGTGGAAGGCCCACAACCTTCTTAAAATTGATTTCATGCACATTGTAACTAGCACCACACTTTGTTCCCTCTCCATATAAAGGGATTAGTCAAAACATAGGCACTTAGGGGGGTTTAAAATCATTATTTCCTCTTTTTTCTTTCATTTTGCCACATGGATGGTTTGCTTTGACTAAAAATATAAGTTGGAATCATTTTCAAATCACATATAAAACTTGCATTGGGACCAGAAATCGGATATCAATCATTGAGTATGCTCTTCTCTCACGCTCCAAAGCAATCTTGAGAATCAGAAAGAGGTTGAAGGAAAATTTCATCTCCCTTAAAAGAGACAAAATCTTTAGGAGAGGACAACACCCCCTTGGGACTCCTCTTAGTTTATTTTTCAAATACACCTTAAACTTGTAAGGGCCCATACATGGCCACATGCTACAAAGTTAGGATAGTGTTGAAATTCACTTTCTTAGATTAACTCACTAGGGAAGTTTAAAGGCTTTGTAATGGGCCCATACATGCCCACATGTGCACAATCTAGGATAGTTTCAAAGCTTTCTTGGATTAAAACACAATAGGGAGTTAAAGGAACAGTAAGGACCCACATGTCCACATGCTAGTTTCCTAGGGATTTTAAAATTCCGCAAGGCTGTACCAATGACACATAATAACTTAGGTAATCAACACTTGTAAGGACCAGGCAAAGTCCACATGCAGCAAGGTGACACCTAAATTATTAGAACTTGGCACACTTTCACTTGTTCACACACAAAGTTCACCAATCACTCACATAGTTTTATCCAGGAATCGAGGAGGCTGAAATAAGTTTCTTCCAACGGGATTCTGAAACTCCCCACCCTTTCCTTGACGAACATATCCACTCCCTTTTTAATTTCAATGAGGTTGGTTCACACCCTCAATCTCTCACACAAACACATCTAAAATTTTCTAGAAACTCACTAAGTTTTCCTCCACAGGAGGTGCCAAAATAATTTTTTAGTCTAGGTAGGATCTCGGGGATAGGCATCCAAATAACTCCCCATTATCTGGTTCTCACATCATCAAAACAGTAGAGGTTGACAAATAGGGAACTTTCAAAATCCTACACCATAAGTGTTCCTACACCATAAGGCAAGGAGATACCCGTGAAGGGTTGAAGGCCGAGGTCCAGTTGTTCTGTGCGTTACCCCTTGAGGCACCCACCACTTGGATGGGATCCAGCCCGTGACCCATTTCTGAGGCCAAAAATATAAATGCCTCACTTTGACCAAGGCACGTAGTGACCAAATTTTAGGACATCTACCCAGGTGGAAATTGTGGGCTGCAATTGCACCTTGATCAGATTTTGTGTGGCTATTGGGAAATATCGCCAGTTCTTTCGGGATATGCACCCTCTACCCCTCATTATAACTGATAACTTCATCCTTCACTAGTTACTTTCTCGGTGGCTTTAGACCCCACTATTGAGTGCTATTGGAAGGTCCAGTGCTATTTGAGAGGAAGGATGTTACGTCTTTTAGGACATGAGCATTTGTTGTCTTTGTTCTCCCACATAGACAAAATCCACCTACCCACATATATGTTTCTTTGTCAATTTCTTTATGTATGACACCCTTGTGATTATATCTAATTATGAAATATATTATGAAGGTCCAAAAATTACAACCAAAGCTCTTGTTTATTCATTTGCTCTCATCACCATTTGCACACATCAACTTAGCTAGTCAGACATCATAGGGGACCCACAGAACCCCCGTCATTCTAGATGCTTGCTAAATCTCCCTCCTTTTTTAGGAGGAGTTCCTAGTCTCGCCAACTCACCAACCTCACCTTCTCACACCCCCGTGAGTGACACTATCTCAGGATCAACCTTGCTTGGTTCCACTTTACTTGGGTCCAC
This sequence comes from Picea sitchensis, assembly GCA_010110895.2. Classification (NCBI taxonomy): domain Eukaryota; kingdom Viridiplantae; phylum Streptophyta; class Pinopsida; order Pinales; family Pinaceae; genus Picea; species Picea sitchensis. The sequence goes on from SNQJ01S0055149.1 coordinate 175,623, forward strand.
TTCCCAAGGTCAAACACCCACCTGCTCTCCTTTACACAGAAGCAGGGGGGCAACTTCTCCTCAAGGGGGAAGTACAAACCCACCTAGTCCCCCTCAAGGTTCAGGTTCACAAAACACTCACACCATGGCTGGAACTAACCCTCCACCACCACTCTAGATGCCATATTTGGATTCTCTCAACATACCAGATCTATGAAAACTCACAAATGATCCTATATTGCATGACCCCACATGGCCCGCAATGCCTACCAAACTACCTTCAGACATCCCCAAGTTTGAAGGAAAGGCAGGAGACGACCCTACCAACCATGTCATGACTTTCCACTTATGGTGCTCTTCCAACAACATTATGGATGATTCCATCTGACTTCGATTATTTCAATGCACACTCACTGGCCCATCATCCAAGTGGTATGTAGACAAAAAATCAGGGTCACATGCAACTTTCAAGTCTTTGGACAAAGCATTTTTTACCTTCTTTCAATTACCAATCCGTCACGATAATGGTCTTGAACTACTCTCAGATTTTAAACAAACCTCAACCACACATATTGCTGATCACATTCACGAGTGGCATCGACGACGCATTTTGTGCAAAGCAAAAACCACCAAACAACAATGTCTCAATTGGTTTATGAGATCACTTGTCTCTCTCCTTGGTAAAGATGTGGCTTTCACCTTCCCTCAGTCAGAAGAAGACTCTATCAGTAAGGCTCAACAATATGACCTCATCTATTCACAATCAAGATACTTGTACACAGTACTTCCTGATCTCCCAAGACCCATGCCATTTGGCCAAGACAAACCTGGGATGTCTCACTCAGCAGATGGATTGATTGGTAACACCACACACCGTAATAAAAAACCCCAACAACCACCAATGTATGGCACACGTCAATATCTATCATCCTATGGAGGAATCCCTTATTATCCTCCACCCCCTTATCAACAACCATACTTTGTTGCCCTTCCTTCACCCATCATCGAGCCACCACCGACACCCACAATATGCCCACCTATCCAAACAAGTTCTGGTACCCCCTCTACCTCATCTTGTACCCTAAGTACTAGCGAAAGCGCCATGCCTTCCTATGTACCTTACAGATCATTACCACAACATAATCCATACTATCCATTTCCTGATCCTACCCAGCCCATGGCTCCACCACAAGGATACCCACACACCAGGGTTAATTTTGTTCAACCCTCTCCCATTCAACAATATCAAAATTTTGAACAACTGAATATGGAAAATCCAACCCATCAGTCGAATAATGCCAAAAATAAAGAAAAAAATGAAACAATAATAACCCAAGACAAGGCGGAAATCACCCCCAACCGAGCTAATCTACTGGGGACAACCAAAATCAAGGGACTCAAAACCCCTAGGGGGCAACAAAAAATGTCAAGGGAAAAATAACAATAATCTTTGAACCAACTTCCCCTGTGCCCTTTGCGGTGAGTTCGATCACTATACTCATCATTTCCCCCAAAATCATTGACTTTAAACGGATGAAAGACTTTGTAAATGGACCACACCCTCCAACACCGCCTGCCCCTCAGCAGGCCCCACAACAATACGTGCAACAAACACCCCCAACCGTGTTGCAGAACCCCATTCCACACTAAGGAGTGATGAACACCCAACAATACATGCAACCTACCCCACCACAGTTGAGGAAATATATCAATCCAAGCAATCCCGCAGATCGTACTATCCTCCTCACGAGTGAGGAAGAAGTCATTCTACAAACACATAGTCGTCAATACAATGCACCCTCTGAGTCTCCTCCCATCCCCCTAGAAACAATCCCAGTCCCAACAAGACCCCCTTTGATGATCCCTCGCCCGAACACAGAAACACCTCTTCGCATCCCTCGCATCCCATTATGTAGGAATTTCCACAACCCCCAGGCTAGGGTGGCTCATAATTACAATGTGGTCAATGACTTAGCACAATCCCTGGCTCCCATGTCAGTCTTAGAAGTAATTCAAACTTGTCCCACTCAGCGGAAGTCATTACTTTCCGCCTTGGGGGCAGTCAACCCTATTGATACTCGACTCATCACATTTGATCTCGACAGCATAGAACCTCGCCTCCCCACTCCTATCGCTTTTCAAATCCCCGTTAAAATTCAGAACATTACAGTTCACCGGTGCATCATTGATGAAGGTGCATCCACATGCATCATGTCCAAGTTCGTATGGCAGAAACTTGGCTCCCTCGAACTCATACCATCTACCATCACCTTAAGAGCTTATGACGAACGACCATATTCTCTCGAAGGGCTCTTCCAAAATGTCCCTGTAGAACTCGGGGAAAAAAACATTCTCATTGATATTGAGTTTATCGATGCCCCACTTGATTACAATATCTTGTTCAGTCATAGCTACATGTATGCTATGAAGGTAGTTGTTTCTTCTGTATTTCGAACCATGATGTTCCCCCATAACGAGAAGATCATTACCATCGATCATGTTTCACATTATGAACCTAACCCTTCTGCCAACATCGATAATATCCTCCCTTTTGTCCACACTAATCCCGATACATACCCACTCATCGAGATGGGCCCCGAAATTTTCAAAGACCCATCCTTGTTACGAACTTACCATGGTGCACCATCGCTCATTCATCCTTCCAATTAGGTATGTGTCATCTCATCCAAGGGAACTGACATTGAGGATACCCTTCCTCCCAATGAGGTTTCTCTTGTATCTGATGTCCCACTAGTCGCAGAACTCCTCCCTCTAGAATCCCCTGAGAACTCATCAACTCCACCAGTTCACGATTTCACCTCACCCTAGGGCCATATCCCAGTTTGGGAGAGAGTTCCTTGAGCCATCATTCAAATCCCCTTCTTTTACCCTCCACCAGGCGTACAATCTTTCCAAGTAGCCACAACGCTTACCCTTCCCAATATGGTGTTGGCAATTCCGGTATGGTATCTACATCCACCTGCCATGGTCCCTTAACCATCCCTCCCTCCTCAAACCAAAGGAGTTCCGATGCAGATTCCAGTACCTACTTGCACAACACCACCAACATCCCCACTCACTACCACTGTTGCTACAGCTGGGGGTAGACGTAAAAAGAAAGAGCCCACTGCTCCCCTACCCCCACATGTCCAACCTCCTTGTGCACTATGTGAGACAGATGGACAGCCAACCAACAAATGCCCATCTCTACCCGAGTTACATAACCTAATTCAACTCAATCAAACACCATCACTACTCGTCGCCTCATCAAACACTTTCGCTACCTCCCCTAACATAAGTAGCAGAGGATTGTGAACCAAATTTGCTTGCGCCATATGTTCAGAATATGGCCATTATACACACCATTGCCCAACGCTACCTCAATTCCGACAGACATTAATGGCAGTACGCCAGAGCTTCCAGCAAGAACCCAACTCACCTACATCATCCTCACCAAACGTCACTAACATCCATTATGTCACGACTTTAGTCAACGAACGTATGAGATGCCCTTGCTCTCTCTGCAAATCCTTAGATCATTTCACATACCAATGTCCTATGATCATTGAATACAGGCCCTGATTCAAACTCCTTCATCCCCTATAGAGTCAGTGCTTACCACTACTCAATCTCCAGAGGTCATTCATATCCTTTCTCCTGAACATGTGACACTCCCTACTCCCACATGGTTATTGGATGATTTATACCAGGATTTACCCCCAAATCCCCCCAATTCTCCTGTTCATTTCCCCATGGAAATTTTACGCCCAACTACCATTTTTAACCCTCAGTATCTCGGTATTTGTTTTATGTCGAGAGAAGCATCGCAATCTCCTTGCGCTATTCCCCTTGCTTCTTCATCACCATAAGACAGCCACATGGTGATAGTTCCCGATATCACTCTTTTAGATCCCTTGTATTCCCGACAATTCCACTGTGACAAGGACATACTCAATAAATTAACCACCCCCGACTGCCCATGGGATGCGCTACACCACAAAGCGCTCTTCCTTTCACAGGAAGCCTTCGCGCCTCCTAACCAACACCCCATATACATAGTCGAAACCAAGGATTTTATCCCATCAGGGCATATCGATTGGTTCAACAACCCTATCCCTGCCCCTTATGCTTTTGAAGATGGCAATATGGCCAATATTTCCCCTACTATAAAAATCGATATTTCCATAAAAAATGGAGTCGTTGAGGAAATCACCATTGGCTCCGCCTGCACTCCCAAAGAAATCACTGCCTACAAAGCCCTCTTCCAAGAATACTGGGATATTTTTGCCTGGTCATACACAAAGATGCCTGGCCTTGATCCCTTTATTGTTGAACACCGCATAGACACCTGGCCTGATATCACACTAGTTCGCCAAAAACAATGACCATTACACCCATCCAAAGCAGTGGCCATCAAAGCCGAGATTGACAAATTACGCGTTGTTGGGTTCATCTACCCCATCGCCTATACATCATGGGTCTCCAAACCTGTCCCTGTTAACAAAAAATAGGGCACCATCCATGTATGTACAGACTTTCACGATCTCAATCACGCTTGTCCCAAAGACAACTTTCCAACGCCTTTCATCGATCAAATTATTGATGATTTTGCAGGCCGCGAGGCTTTATCCTTCATGGACAATTTCTCTAGCTATAACCAAATCCAAATCCATCCATCCGATCAATACAAAACCACATTTATCACCCCGTGGGATACTTTTGCATATCGTATCATGCCTTTTGGCCTCAAGAATGCTGGCGCAACTTTCCAATTGGCTATGACATACATTTTTCATGATCTAGCTCATATCATCCTCGCATACTTGGAAGACCTCACAGCTCGGTCAAAAAAACTCACTCAGCATCTTGATGATTTACGAATCATCTTCCAAAGGTGTCGTTAGTACAACATCTTCTTGAACCCCCTCAAGTGTGTATTCTATGTCACTGTTGGACGCCTTCTTGGGTTCATTGTTTCCCAAAGCGATATTACCGTGGATCCCCTCAAGGTCCAAGCTATCATGCAAATTCCCCCTCCTCATAATTTACACCAGCTGTAGAGCCTACAAGGCAAAGCTAACTTTTTACGGTGATTTGTCCTAGACTATGCCACTCGTGCACATGGTTTCCTTCGCTTACTACGCCACGACATACCATTCCACTGAGATAAACATTCCCAAACTTCTTTTGATGATCTTAAAACGACACTCTCCAATGCCCCTTTGATTAGTCCACCAGACTATAACCGCGACTATATCCTCAACATATCATCCTCAGCCGTCTCAGTAGTAGGAGTTCTCATTCAAATAGGGGATGATGATCGTGAGCATGTCATTTACTACATTAGTAAAAACCTTTACACACACATAAACCATCATAAGTTTGTCACAAAATAT
>SNQJ01S0055149.1:181007-197431 GCA_010110895.2 Picea sitchensis
AAAATGTTTACAAAAAATAGAGTACATCTTATACAAACATCCGTAGGTCGGTGAACCACCTCGCCCCTATAGATACAAAACTGGTGTCACCACACCTAATGGGCTCACCATCCTATATAAAACAAAGCTATATGAGAGGCCTATTAACATCAAACAATGTTACACATAAATATATCAAGATTTGCCTTAATATAGACACACTATCTTAACACACTAAGAAATTATTCAAAAAATATTTCAACAATACACTAAAATAAAAGCAAATTTTTTATAGAAAATCTCTCATATGTAATTAGATCTAAAACTTAAAAACAAACTTATATTAACATATCTAAAACTTAAAAAAAGACTCATTTTAACATAGAGATGAACTCTACGTCACAGTGAATGTTATTTTTTTCATTAATAAATAATTTAGTGGAAGTATACGTATAAGATTATGTGTTCCACTGACCTATTTTGATATGGATTCCTCGTCTATTGAATTTTATACTAATTTACCATGAAACTAAATTGAGTCCAATCTTCTGGATCTTCATCATGTATAAATTTTATGAAAATGCAGGTATGGAGTTCATACAAACGAGGAAATATTATGCACGTGATTGATTCAACAATAATTGAAACATGCGACCAAGAGCGAGCCTTGAGATGCATTCATGTTGGCCTTTTGTGTACATAAGCTGATTCATCACTTCGTCCACCAATGTCTACAGTGATTTTGATGCTTTCAACTCATTCTTCTGTGACATTGCCCGATCCCACAAACCCTGCTTATGTAATGTCTGTTACCCAAAATGTCAATTCCACTGGTTCTCACTCTGGGCTGTCAAATGTTTCTGCAACTACATCTTCCTCTGTACCATCTTCTCATGTATCTTCCATCTAATGCCAATACTTCTATTACTATCTTGACACCCAGGTAATGCTATTTTTTCATTTCTAGCCATCTTGGTTTCATATATACATAATGAAGCAGGGATAAAGAAGACTTTATTGTTGCGCCTACGAAGGGATATTTTATTGTTGTGTTTGACTTATCCAAGTAAAATTTCATGAATTTTTTTAGTGGAATCATTTTATTTATGAGGACAATATTGGTGTTTTGTTTATTTATTTACTTTATGCATTATTTTAATCTTTTGTTGTTTGTTTGGAGATTGTGATCATTGTTATTATTAATATTATTGTTAAAATTAAAATAAATTTCTACAAAAGTTTTATAATGAAATTGAGTGTAACACTTGGAATATAATTAATTTTTATCATAATAGAAAAGTGAAGGATAAAAGACATTTTTTCTTTGAATGTACTCCCACGAAAGCGAAAGTGTTATAGAAATAACAAGTTTTTATTTTTAAAAACAAAATTGTTATAGAAATAACAAGTTTCTATTTTTCAAGATATTTAAGAATGTTAGTGATTTTTATAAACTTGTAAACTCGTGAAACCAACAATGATAAGACAAATTTTATAATCATCAAATTCAAAAACATTAGTTATCTTAATTATATATATTAATAATAATTTAGAGGAAGTTAATTGATAAATTTATGTTGTAATTAGTCTTCATCACCACTTCAACTATAGTGCTGATAACATAATTAATAGAGGATAGAAAGTCTATTCTAATATCATGAACCACTTAAAACAACAGATTTTTTATTTTCGGACATGGGAAAAAAGAAATCCCTCTTCAACACATTAATATTCCACTTATTTTATATGTATGTGACGTTTGGGTTGTAACATTTTTATAACTTCGAGGAAAATAGAGAAAATCTAACAACATTGTTTATTCGTAAACAAGGGATTTATAGCCATGGGGTCTTCACTCAGTGAACCTATTACATAACACCTTCATTGATAGGATATTAAAGAATAACCCTAATTTTACTAGATAATGATAAATATATCCTAAAATCCTTTTGTTAAACCCCCCTCCCAATACATCTTTCCAATAAAAAAAACATATTTTTACTAGATACCACTTTTTATGCCCCTCAATACCTATAAACCCCTTGATACCCCACATTCCACCCATAATACCTACAATACATTAACTTCATTTTTCACAATTTTAAAACCCCCTTTATGAATGGATGTGAAAAGATATTGGTCAACAAGGTGAATCCCCCATTCTTATAGCTCACTCGCTTCACCAACATACATAATGCTATGTCTCCAACAAGGATGTCGATCATGTTCCTTTTTCCCTGTACAACATATATGTCTTGCAGGGGCTACTAGACCTCTGTCATCATCCTTATACAAGGTGTTATCACTGAAATTTCATCCACAAATGGTTACAGGAATCCACCATCTTCAAACAACTATTAGTTCACCCATGGACCAAAAATTACCAAAAATGCATTTCCAAAAGGCCCAAAACTATACAACTAGTTATAAAATCTGCATGTGCTAAGGATATACAGGATGCACGCACACACACGCTAGTCGAAAACACCCGAAAAGTGTGCATGAGCCTGAGGTGCGACTGTGGACACTAAAAGCCGCGCACACCTCAGAACGACGCATTTATGAGGTTGGTCGGCTTCCCACCCACTTTTGGTTCAGTTTCCAAGTCGATTTGACATCCAAATCTCGGCTAAATCCGGCTGGGTGGCTGGTCAAAGACTTAAGGGTGCCCTAAATGGCCGCTTGTTCACACTAAAGGCTGGTTGAATAATGCCTCAAAGTTATGCTATAAAAAGAGGCCATGGGTGCACTACATTTTCAAGGAATTCATTTGTATTGTTATGCTGCCTATATTCTCTTGGAGGATCCTCTTTCCTTGTTAAGAGAATACAAGCATCATTTCATTGGAGCTATTCACATCACCTCTTGAGTGAATGAGCTTGGGATTCTTTCACCATTTCTTTCAAGTTTTTAAGTTGTAAGAAGAGCTCAATCTTGGGGGTTAAAGAGCCCTCCCTTAGAGGAAGAGGGGACCCAAAGTCTCACTTTCTCTTCAGTGTTTTACTTTCACTAATATATTCCTTTCCATTGGTGGCATGAGTCTTGTTTATTTCTTGTTCTAATGATCTTATGCACTCTAGTTTAATTCATTTTATTGTTATTAGTTTAGTTTTTTGTTTATCTTGCATGTTTTATATTTCTAACCCTTTCCTTTACTGTTGTCTTGCCTAGCTAACCCAACTGGTCTTGTAAGCATCTCTAATTTTCTCATTCAAGTGACAAAGGAAACGCAACAGATTGACGAATCTGTTGCGAATATGTATCTATTTACTACCCCATTTGGGTTATTTAAGCTCTTATTTTTACTTATTTAACTTGCAAGTACCATATTCGGCCCAAGCCGACTTGTAAAAAGGTCAAATTCAAAGCTGAGTTGAAGGAATTCCGTTCATAATTTTTCTTCACGACTGTGTGTCGACCGTGTGCGGGTGTTTCCACCCAGAGGCGTGTCTTCAACGCATGTGCACGAAACCCATCGTTCTGCACAACACTCTCTAGGCACCCGCACCCATAAAACTCTTGTAGTTCGCGCACTGGCACTCATAGCGTCTCTGTCTACTCTGAGACCCGCACACCTGTGCAAAAAATACACATTCTAATCTCTTTGTTATCTGTGGAAGACCCACAACCTTCTTATAATTGATTTCATGCACATTGTAACCAGCACCACACTTAGTTCCCTCTCCATATAAAGGGATTAGTCAAAACATAGGCACTTAGGGGGTTTAAAATCATTATTTCCTCTTTTTGCTTTCATTTTGCCACATGGATGGTTTGCATTGACTAAAAATATAAGTTGGAATCATTTTAAAATCACATATAAAACTTGCATTGGGACCAGAAATTGGATATCAATCATTGAGTATTCTCTTCTCTCGTGCTCCAAAGTGATCTTGAGAATCAGAAAGAGGTTGAAGGAAAATTTCATCTCCCTTAAAAAAGACAAAATCTTTAGGAGAGGACAACACCCCCTTGGGACTCCTCTTAGTTTATTTTTCAAACACACTTTAAACTTGTAAGGGCCCATACATGGCCACATGCTACAAAGTTAGGATAGTGTTGAAATTTACTTTCTTAGATTAACTCACTAGGGAAGTTTAAAGGTTTTGTAATGGGCCCATACATGCCCACATGTGCACAATCTAGGATAGTTTCAAAGCTTTCTTATATTAAACCACAATAGGGAGTTAAAGGAATAGTAAGGACCCACATGTCCACATGCTAGTTTCCTAGGGATTTTAAAATTCCGCAAGGTTGTACCAATGACACATAGTAACTTAGGTAATCAACACTTGTAAGGACCAGGTGAAGTCCACATGCAGCAAGGTGACACCTAAATTATTAGAACTTGGCACACTTTCACTTGTTCACACACAAAGTTCACCAATCACTCACATAGTTTTATTCAGGAATCATGGGGGTTGAAGTAAGTTTCTTCCAATGGGATTCTAAAACTCCCCACCCTTTCCTTGACGAACATATCCACTCCCTTTTTAATTTCAACGAGGTTGGTCACACCCCCAATCTCTCACACAAACACATCTAAAATTTTCTAGAAACTCACTAAGTTTTCCTGCACAAGAGGTGCCAAAAGCATTTTTTAGTCTAGGTAGGATCTCAAGGATAGGCATCCAAATAACTCCCCGTTATCTGGTTCTCACATCATCAAAACAATAGAGTTTGACAAATAGGGAACTTTCAAAATCCTCCAAGTCAAGTGTTCCTACACCATAAGGCAGGGAGCTACCCATGAAGGGTTGAAGGCCGAGGTCCAGTTGTTCTGTGCGTCCTCCCTTGAGGCACCCACCTCTTGGACAAGATCCATCCCGTGACCCATTTCTGAGGCCAAAAATGTAAATGTCGCACTTTGATCGAGGCACCTAGTGACCAGATTTTAGGACATCTACCCAGGTGGAAATTGTGGGCTGCAATTGCAACTTGATCAGATTTTGTGTGGCTATTGGGAAATATCGCCAGTTCTTTCAGGATATGCACCCTCTACCCCTCATTATAACTGATAACTTCATCCTTCACTAGTTACTTTCTCGGTGGCTTCAGACCCCACTATTGAGTTCTATTGGAAGGTTCAGTGCTATTTGAGAGGAAGGATGTTACGTCTTTTAGGACACAAGCATTTTTTCTCTTTGTTCTCTCATGCAGACAAAATCCACCTACCCACATATATGTTTCTTTATCAATTGCTTTATGTATGACACCCTTGTCATTATATCTAATTGTGAAATATATTGTGAAGGTAAAAAAATTACAACCAAAGCTCTTGTTTATTCATTCGCTCTCATCACCATTTGCACACATCCACTTAGCTAGTCGGACATCATAGGGGACCCACAGAACCCCCGTCATTCTAGACGCTTGCTAAATCTCCCTCCTATTTTAGGAGGAGTTCCTAGTCTCGCCAACTCACCAGCCTCACCTTCTCACACCCACGTGAGTGCCACTGTCTTAGGATCAACCTTGCTTGGTTCCACTTTACTTGGGTCCACTTCCCAAGGTCAAAAACCCACCTGCTCTCCTTTACACAGAAGTAGGGGGCCAACTTCTCCTCAAGGGGGAAGTACAAACCCACCTAGTTCCCCTCAAGGTTCAGGTTCACAAAACACTCACACCATGGCTGGAACTAACCCTCCACCACCACTCCAGATGCCATATTTGGCTTCTTTCAACATACCAAGAAAACTCACAAATGATCCTATATTGCATGACCCCACATGGCCCACAATGCCTACCAAACTACCTTCAGACATCCCCAAGTTTGAAGGAAAGGCAGGAGACGACCCTACCAACCATGTCGTGACTTTCCACTTATGGTGCTCTTCCAAGAACATTATGGATGATTCCATCCGACTTCAATTATTTCAATGCACACTCACTGGCCCATCAACCAAGTGGTATGTAGACGAAAAATCAGGGTCACATGCAACTTTCGAGTCTTTTGCCAAAGCATTTTTGACCTTCTTTCAATTACCAATCCGTCACGATAATGGTCTTGAACTACTCTTGGATTTTAAACAAAACTCAACCACACATATTGTTGATCACATTCACAAGTGGTGTCGACGACGCATTTTGTGCAAATCAGAAACCACCATACAACAATGTCTCGATTGGTTTCTGAGATCACTTGTCTCTCTCCTCGGTAAAGATGTGGCTTCCACTTTCCCTCAGTCGGAAGAAGAATCTATCAGTAAGGCTCAACAATACGACCTCATCTATTCACAATCAAGATACTTGTACCAGGGATGATTTTAGGGGCTAAATTTCGCTCATGGGCTAATTTTCCATGGTTTTTCAAAAAACGATATTTGCTATTTTAAAAATTATTCGCCCAAATTCTATAGGATAAAATTATTTTACCTTAAAAATCGCCAAAAAATTATAAAAACTATATAAAATCCTTAGAAATTTGAATATTTTTACAAAAATATCGCCAATCATTTATAGTTGGAATATGAAGGATTAGTAAGATTCGCCAAGGTTTCTACATTTTAAAATAAATTTCCATCCTTAAAATCATCCCTGACTTGTACACAATACTTCCTGATCTCCTAAGACCTGTTCCATTTGGCCAAGACAAACCTGGGATGTCTCACTCAGCAGACGAATTGATTGGTAACACCACACACCATAATTAAAAACGCCAACAACCACCAATGTATGGCACACGTCAATATCTGTCGGCCTATGGAGGAATCCCTTATTATCCTCCACCCCCTTATCAACAACCATACATTATTTCCCTTCCTTCACCCTTCATCAGGCCACTGCCGGCACCCACAATATGCCCACCTATCCAAACAAGTTCTGGTACCCCCTCTACCTCATCATGTACCCTAAGTAATAGAGAAAGCACCATGCCTTCCTATGTACCTTACGGATCATTACCACAACATAATTCATACTATCCATTTCCTATCCCTGCCCAGCCCATGGCTCCACCACAAGGACACCCACACGCCAGGGTTAATTTTGTTCAACCCTCTCCCATTCAGCAATATCAAAATTTTGAACAACTGAATATGGAAAATCCAACCCATCAGTCGAATAATGCCAAAAAGAAAGAAAAAAATAGGAACAATAATAACCCATGACAAGGCATAAATCACCCCCAACCGAACTAATCAACTGGGGACAACTAGAATCAAGGGACTCAGAACCCCCAGGGGGGCAACAGAAAATGTCAAGGGAAAAATAACAATAATCTTCGAATCAAATTCCCCTATGCCCTTTGCGGTGAGTTCGATCACTATACTCATCATTGCCCCCAAATCGTTGAATTTAAATGGATGAAAGACTTTGTGAATGGACCACACCCTCCATCACCGCCTACCCCTCAGTAGGCCCCACAACAATACATGCAACAAACACCCCCAATTGTGTTGTAGAACCCCATTCCACACCAAGGAGTGATGAACACCCAACAAGACATGCAGCCTACCCCACCACAGTTGAGGAAATATATCAATCCAAGCAATCCCGCAGATCATACTATCGTCCTCACGAGTGAGGAAAAAGTCCTTCTACAAACACGTAGTCATCAATACAGTGCACCCTCTGAGTCTCCTCCCATCCCCCCAGAAACAATCCCAGTCCCAACAGGACCCCCTTTGATGATCCCTCGCCCGAACACAGAAACATCTCTTCGCATCCCTCACATCCCATTACGTAGGAATGTCCACAACCCCCAGGCTAAGGTGGCTCATAATTACAGTGTGGTCGATGACTTAGCACAATCCCCGGTTGCCATGTTAGTCTTAGAAGTACTTCAAACTTGTCCCACTCAGCAGAAGTCATTACTTTCCACCCTGGCGGTAGTCAACCCTGTTGATACTCGACTCATCACATTTGATCTCGACATCGGAGAACCTCGCCTCCCCACTCTTATCGCTTTTCAAATCCCCATTAAAATTTAGAACAATACAGTTCACCGGTGCATCATTGATGAAGGTGCATCCACATGCATCATGTCCAAGTTCGTATGGCATAAACTTGGCTCCCCCGAACTCATACCATCTGCCATCACCTTAAGGGATTATGACGGATGACCATATTCTCTTGAAGGGATCTTCCAAAATGTCCCTGTAGAACTCGGGGGTAAAACCATTCTCATTAATATTGAGGTTATCGATGCCCCACTTGATTACAATATCTTGTTTGGTCATAGCTACATGTATGCTATGAAGGCAGATTCTTCTTCTGTATTTCGAGCCATGATGTTCCCCCATAACGGGAAGATCATTACCATTGATCAAGTTTCACATTATAAACCTAACCCTTCTGCCAACATCAATAATATCCTCCCTTTTGTCCACACTAATCCCAATACATACCCACTCATAGAGATGGCCCCCAGAATTTTCAAAGACCCATCCTTGTTACGAACTTACCATGGTGCACCACCGCTCATTCATCCTTCTAATCAGGTATGTGTCATCTCATCCAAGGGAACTGACATTGAGGATACCCTTCCTCCCAATGAGGTTTCTCTTGTATCTGACGTCCCACTAGTCGTAGAACTCCTCCCTCTAGAATCCCCTGAGAACTCGTCAACTCCACCAGTTCATGATTTCACCTCACCTTAGGGCCATATCCCAGTTTGGGAGACATTTCCCCAAGCCATCACTCAAATCCCCTTCTTTTACCCTCCACCAGGCATACAAGCTTTCCAAGTAGCTGCAATGCTTACCCTTCCCAATATGGTTCTGGCAATTCTGGTATGGTATCTACATCCACCTACCATGGCCCCTCAACCATCCCTCCCTCCTCAAACCAAAGGAGTTCTGATGCAGATTCAAGTACCTACTCCCACAACACCACCAGCATCCCCACTCACTACCGCTATTGCTACAGCTGGGGGCAGACGTAAAAATAAAGAGCCCACCGCTCCCCTACCCCCACATGTCCAACCTCCTTGCACACTATGTGAGAAAGATGGACACCCAACCAACAAATGCCCATCTCTACCCGAGTTACGTAACCTAATTCAACTCAATCAAACACCATCACTGCTTGTCGCTTCATCAAACACTGTCGCTACCTCCCCTAACATAAGTAGCAAAGGACTGTGAACCAAATTCGCTTGCGCCATATGTTTAGAATATGGCCATTATACACACCATTTCCCAACACTACCTCAATTCCGACAGACGTTAATGATAGTACACCAGAGCTTCCAGCAAGAACCAAACCCACCTACATCATCCTCACCAAATGTCACTAACATCCATTATGTCATGACTTCAGTCAACGAACATATGAGATGCCCTTGCTCTCTCTGCAAATCCTTAGATCATTTCACATACCAATGTCCTATGATCATTGAATATAGGCAACGCCAAGTGACCTTGATTCAAACTCCTTCACCCCCTACAGAGTCAGTGATTACCTCTACTCAATCTCTAGAGGCCATTCATATCCTTTCTCCTGAACACATGACACTCCCTACTCCCACATGGTTCTTGGATGATTTATACTAGGATTTACCCCCAAATCCCCCCAATTCTTCCGTTCATTTCCCCATGGAAATTTTATGCCCAACTACCATTTTTAACCCTCAGTATATCGATATTTGGTTTATGTCGAGTGAAACATCACAATCTCCTTGCGTTATTCCCCCTGCTTCTTCATCACCATAAGACATCCACATGGTGACAGTCACCGATATCACTCTTTTAGATCCCTTGTATTCCCGACAATTCCACTGTGACAAGGACATACTCGAGAAATTAACCACCCCCGACTGCCCATGGGATGCGTTACACCACAAAGCGCTCTTCCTTTCACAGGAAGCCTTCGCGCCTCCTAACCAACACCCCATATACACAGTCAAAACCAAGGATTTTCTCCCATCAGGGAATATCGATTGGTTCAACAACCCTGTCCCTTCCCCTAATGCTTTTGAAGACAACAATATGGCCAATATTTCCCCTACTATCAAAATCGATATTTCCATAAAAAATGGAGTCGTTGAGGAAATCACCATTGGCGTCGCCTGCACTCCTGAAGAAATCACCGCCTACAAAGCCCTCTTCCAAGAATACTAGGATATTTTTGCCTGGTCATACACAGAGATGCCTGGCCTTTATCCTTTTATTTTCGAACACCGCATAGACACCTGGCCTGATATCACACCAGTTCACCAAAAACAATGACCGTTACACCTATCCAAAGCAGCAGCCATCAAAGACGAGATTGACAAATTACGCATTGTTGGGTTCATCTACCCCATCGCTCATACATCATGGGTCTCCAAACCTGTCCCTATTAACAAAAAATAGGGCACCATCCATGTATGTACATACTTTCACGATCTCAATCACGCTTGTCCCAAAGACAACTTTCCAACGCCTTTCATCGATCAAACTATCGATTATTGCGCAGGCCGCGAGGCTTTATCCTTCATGGATGATTTCTCTGGCTATAACCAAATCCAAATCCATCCATCCGATCAATACAAAACCGCATTTATCACCCCATGGGATACTTTTGCATATTGTGTCATGCCTTTTGGCCTCAAGAACACTGGCGCAACTTTCCAACGAGCTATGACATACATTTTTCATGATCTGGCTCATATCATCCTCGCATACTTGGACAACCTCATAGCTCAGTCCAAAAAACTCACTCAACATCTTGATGATTTACGAATCATGTTCCAAAGGTGTCGTCAGTACAACATCTTCTTGAACCCCCTCAAGTGTGTATTCTATGTCACTGATGGTCGCCTTCTTGGGTTCATTGTTTCCCAAAGGGGTATTACCGTGGATCCCCTTAAGGTCCAAGCTATCATGCAAATTCCCCCTCATAATTTACACCAACTGCAGAGCCTACGAGGGAAAGATAACTTTTTACGGCTATTTGTCCCAGAATATGCCACTCGTGAACATGGTTTCCTTCACTTACTATGCCAAGACATACCATTCCACTAGGATAAACATGCCCAAACTTCTTTTGATGATCTTAAAATGACACTCTCCAATGCCCCTTTGATTAGTCCACTAGACTGTAACCGTGACTATATCCTCAACATATCATCCTCAGCTGTCTCAGTAGCAGGAGTTCTCGTTCAAATAGGGGATGATGATCATGAGCATGTCATTTACTACATTAGTAAAAACCTTTACACACACATAAACCATCATACATTTGTCACAAAATATAGATTAGACATCATAAATAACATTAAAAATCATCACACATATAAACACCAAAAAGATCTCAAAATGTATATCCATATATATATATATATATATCAGTCAAATGTGCCATCAAAATGTTTACAAAAAATAGAGTACATCTTATACAAACATTCGTAGGCCGGTGAACCACCTCACCCCTATAGATACAAAACTGGTGTCACCACACCCAATGGGATCACCAGCCTATATAAAAAACAAAAATACATACAGAGCCACTCATGGTGCCTCTAGAGCACCACCACCTGTCCCTCCCTCAGGAGGTGGTGGCCCACCCGCTATCGGTCCCTCCTTACCTAGAGGTAGCCTCCCAGTCATCGCATCACCTGCTACTACTGCTCTCTAAACCACAGTCTGCCACATCAACGAAACCCCCCCACACTTCTCTAGGATGCCCTTCTCCGAGATCCGTGACCACATGCCCTCAGGCAGTCCCTGTAACACCGCCTCCTCAAACTCTCCCCCGGCTTCAGCTAGAGGAGTGTGTGATGGCCCTGCACTAGGGTCATCAAAACGACATCTCCTGGCCGCTCTCTCATCACCAGTAGGCCTCTCCCCAGCATCATCACGCCATCGCCTCTCTCCTGCCCTTGACTCTCCCTGTGGAGGCCTCACTGGCCCCTAACGATCTGACACTCTAACCAATTCCACCTCGCACCTGCAAGGCCCCACATCTGCACATACAACAAACAAAGGATAGCATCAACATCCATCTCTACATAATACACATGTTATACTATCTAAATATCAAAACATAAAAAAAAAATCACATCATACCTCAGTGGTCGAACACCTCTCCTAGAGGTAACACCATCTCTGGATCATCTCGGAAGTCCACCCCACAGTACGGATACTATAGTATGATCTGCAGCATCTGCGTCGCACCTGTGTAGCCTCGACCATGAAATAATGGCCACCCTCCCCACCACCGTGACGAATCAATATTCGAGACCACCGCCTCAGTCATGGCTCTCGTGCACCAGGTGTGCCTAATAACCCTCTAGGGTGAAACATCGACAAGATGAACCCAAAAGCAAACTCCCCTGAGTCCGCATCCCGACACCTGTCTAGCTTCCCTACCATCTTGGCATGCAGCATCAAACCCCAGGAAAAATTCTTTCCTGATAGCACCCTCCCCATAATCCTTAGCTAACCACCACTGATTCGTTGAGTTGTGAGGGACCCATATACCCGCACAACCATCGCTTCCACACAACGATGAACCAAGGCATCCATTTCCCTGATACTCACCATGGAACCCGACATAAATTCATCCCTAGTATAGTACCTCCGGCCTAAGGTATCCAACTGCCCATCCCCAGGTAATATGGGCTACGCCGGTAAGAGAGTTCCCCGAAAAGGGAGCCTAGTCAGAAAATAAACATCCTCCACCACAGTGAAGTCCAGCTACTCACCCCGCACCATAAAAAATGCAGATCTAGACTCCACATCCGAATCAAGAACTGTAGGAGGTACTCCTGGGCCCGTACCAAGGGGCACTCAAAGAAATTCAACAGCCCACACGCTGCCAAAGTGACATGGACCGTTGGCTCCTCATTGGTCATGACCTCCCTGAGCTGTGACCAATCTCTCTCCCTCCAATGAACCGACATCGTCCAAATGATCACCTACATCCACATAATCCAGTTCTCGATCAGTCATCTCAACCATAAACACATCAACATGTTAAAACAAAAAGACAAAAAAAAAATGAAGAAAGACAAGTTTTTGCACCCATAGGCATGCTCACATGCACGTCTGTTCATCCCACATGCATGCCCACATGCACACCTATTGTCCATACAGAGGCACTTTAATGCACCCCTGTCATCTCTACAGGCGTGTATCATAGCGCGCATGTTCACTACACAGCTACGCACGCATGCGCAACTGTCAAGATTACATGCATGCATACCATCTGTGCCTGTTTCCCCCATTAGGGTGCCCCTACACGTGGAAATCCACATTACAGGAGCGCACCCATGCACGTATATTTCTCGATCGCCCATGCACTGGGGGGACCACACACACAAAACCCCCTGTACGACCCTCCGTACAGACCTTGCCCAAAAATAGAAACCCTAATTTTATGCAAGATGATAAGACAACTAACCTGAAGCTCACTGGTCCTGAATTGACTGCCTCGTTCTCCTGGAATCTCCAATTCTCCTCTGAATATCTCTCGTCCAATCACTCTGATAGCAGGTACAAATGAGGTGGCATTATGGGCCCTACAACTATATATAGTCCTTTTTGCTAAACTTCTAGACTCCATTCCGGGAGCTCCGGACATCCGTTTTTCAATCTGTCTTCAACCACAGGATCAACACCCTGTCATCTACATCAAGACAACTCCCGAGCCATTTTTCATCCTTAGCCCCTGGGAAGCCATTTTTCCATACCCCGTTTAGGTACACATGCTCATGTTCAAAATTATCAAATCAACGGTTATATGTTCGATTATCTTCAGATATTGTTCACGTTGGGTATTTGGTTGTCATGTGTGCAGGTACTTGGTCATCACACATTAGCGAGACCCCTTCAGGTATATAATTGACACTAGCATGTAATTATTCCCTCTGAATTTCATTTGCATCTCCAGTCACACCCGCTGAAATTTGCCTTTAGGGTCCCTATATCCAGCTCTACAGTACTGTCACCTTTACTTCATTTTGGGTATTGTCACCCAGTAGCACTCTCCCCCCCATGAGTTGTCCCATTCATAGCCCCCCTTGGCACTTTGACACTCATGTTGTTTTCAACCTTTAGGGATGGGAGTCTCGATAGTCTTACATCATGTCATGAATTAGCCACATACTCCTTCTCCTCATTTTGCTAGCCTACCCAATGGACTCCTAGGGCACTTCCTCATGGTTTTATTTTGACTGCACTCTTGCAACATCATTAACCATCCATTTCATCCACAGTCAGTTTGCCCATCTGCAGATTTCCCTCCATTCATTTACCTCATACAGAAACCCACCTATGGGGCCCCCAACCTCCACCTGTTCCCCATGCAACTTGTGCCTTCACATGCCAAGTCATATTACTCTAGGGCATCTGTTTCTGTATCTGTACACTCATACCAAATTATTCTTTATTCTTTCAGTAATTGTACAACACCTTTTTTCCCGCATTTACATAGCTTTATGTTGTCTCCTTTAGCAACCTTCCTTTTCTGGCAAAGAAACCCTTGTCACCCTTGGTTGGGGCATTTTTTCACTTCCTTCCATCGATGACATTATCCATAAACCCCATGCATATTATAGTCCATACACCTTTTGATCTCCGATTTTGTCCATTTTGTCATGCCTCTGGCACAATTTACCCTCGTCTAGTCGTCCCCCTGATGCTAGATTTAGTTTCATGGTTGTTGCCACTTTACGTATCTCCCCAACCAAGGGAACCCTTGAGTCTCACTACTCCTAGAATTCGTCCATGTTACTCATCAGTTCCTAATTTTATCTATTGGATTTCATGAAGCCCTCTGCTTCTCAAAGTCGTGTCTCCCTTTCTGTCGACATCAACATAGTTTCCAGACAGGTGACAGTATCTTGACTCCCATTACTTTTACAATGAGGAGTCTCGGAAGGCACAGAGAGAACCATCGTTCCTCTCTGTCGTCGTTCACCTCCACCATATTCGACTTCAACAATTTCTCATGTTGCGGTGGGTCTTACTTTGAAACTATTGCAGTTGTTTTTTATATTTTCTGAAGACCTCTGAACATTGTTAGGCCATCAATGCCTACGAATCAACGACACTTCTTAGGTGTCATCGCCTCTTTTCAGAGTTTGTTCACCATCCGAATTATCCTCTATTATTATCAACATGCCCTCGAGCGCGTTGCAGTCATCTCCACCAACACACAGCTTCCGTTACTGTACTATACATTTTTGAGTTAGATGACATGAGCATGGGGCATGCCCACCTCATTTGTAAACATTTTTATTTTTCACACCTTGCGAAAGGTTTTGGGTCCTACAGGTTCCCCTCCCTCTCCAACGGGTCGCTCTTGCCACTGTCATTATTGCTCTTTCTTACAATGGTACTCTCAGTAGAAGAAACATTGATGAATTTTGGCTTTACGTATGCTCCTAACTTCATCCATCAGGGGGCATCTGTTATCACTGAAATTTCGTCCACAAATGGTTACAGGAATCCAGCATCTTCAAACAACTATTAGTTCACCCATGGACCAAAAATTACCAAAAATGCATTTCTAAAAGGCCCAAAACTATACAACCAATTATAAAATCTACATGTGCTAAGGATATACAGGACACGCATGCACATGCGCCATTCGAAAATACCCGAAAAGCATGCATGCGCCCGAGGCGCGACTGTGGATGCTAAAAGCCGCGCACACCTTAGAACGATGCATTTATGAGGTTGGTCGGATTAAGACCCACTTTTGGTTCAGTTTCCAAGTTGATTTGACATCCAAATCTCATTCGAAACTGGCTGGGTGGCTGGTCAAAGGCCTAAGGGTGCCCTAAATGGCCCCTTGTTCACACTAAAGGCTAGTTGAATAATGCCTCAAAGTTATGCTATAAAAAGAGGCCATGGGTGCACTACATTTTTAAGGAATTCATTTTTATTCTTATGCTGCCTATATTCTCTTGGAGGATCCTCTTTCCTTGTCAAGAGAATACAAGCATCAATTCATTGGAGCTATTCACATCACCTCTTGAGTGAATGAGCTTGGGATTCTTTCACCATTTCTTTCAAGTTTTCAAGTTGTAAGAAGAGCTCAATCTTGGGGGTTCAAGAGCCCTCCCTTGGAGGAAGAGGGAACCCAAAGTCTCACTTTCTCTTCGTTGTTTTACTTCCACTAATATACTCCTTTCCATTGGTGGCATGAGTCTTGTTTATTTCTTGTTCTAATGATCTTATGCACTCTAGTTTAATTCCTTTTATTGTTATTAGTTTAATTTTTTGTTTATCTTGCATGTTTTATATTTCTAACCCTTTCCTTTACTGTTGTCTTGCCTAGCTAACCCAATTGGTCTTGTAAGCATCTCTAATTTTCTCATTCGAGTGACAAAATAGACGCAACACAAGGATCTTGGTTCTTCTCTCCTATCTAGAGAGCTCTATCTCAATGTCCTTAAAATGGCTATAAGGCCTATAATATATCAACCAAAGAGGTCTATTGATGACTAAGGTAACTTGCACATAGTAGTTAGTAGCCAATGCAATAAATAACATGTACTCAATGAGCCCACTAAT
>SNQJ01S0055150.1:0-19633 GCA_010110895.2 Picea sitchensis
CATGTACTCGGAACCCCCGATTCTTCGATCCCCGATGTGCTCCTTTCCTGAGCTTTAGCCCCTTCCGGCTACACAATGGTCCATGTGACCAGCTATCATGTGACTGTCACCATACCTCTCGTCGGGGTTTCGGGGTTTACAATGATAATGTGCATGCGCCCCTTGGACCCACGATATGTCGATTCCCGACTTCCTCTGTACTCCTTACACCTATCCTCCACTGACCCCTGGGTGGCCCACAGGCTATATGCCTTATCGGAAAATCGCGTATCGCGATTTCGCGATGTCTGATGTTCAATGTTCTTGTCAATACCAAAACCCAATCCCCAAAATTCTGTATAGAGCTGTGATCAACGGTCCTGGTGTGATCTTGACTCAATGTTTGCGATTGAATCGCAATATCGCATTTCGCAATTTCGAAGTTTATGTTGCAGTGTGTTCTTGACATATCAAAGTCCCGATCCCCGAAACTATGACCAGGGCTAGGATCTACGGTTCAGATTCATTCTGGATTCAACGGCTGCGATTAAATCGCGAAATCGCATTTCGTGATTTCCGAGTTCTTGATGTCAAGATATTTTGGCATTA
Source organism: Picea sitchensis (assembly GCA_010110895.2). NCBI lineage: Eukaryota > Viridiplantae > Streptophyta > Pinopsida > Pinales > Pinaceae > Picea > Picea sitchensis. The sequence goes on from SNQJ01S0055150.1 coordinate 589, forward strand.
CAAAGTCCCGATCCTCGATACTCCGATACAGGCTGTGATCAACGGTCCAAATCACTTCTTATCCAATGGTTGTGATTACATCGCGAAATCGCATATCGCGATTTCGAGGTTTTCATTGTCAAGTGAATTCGACATTTCAAAGTCCTGATTCCCGATTCTCCGATGAAGAAAATCAACGGTCCAGATCTCATTCTTGATTTAACGGCTACGATTAAATCGCGAAATCGCATATTGCGATTTCGGGGTTTTCGTTGTCAAGTGAATTGGACATTTCAAAGTCCTGATTCCCGATTCTCCGATGAAGCCTCCTGTCGAGCTTCTCCCGATGGCGCCCGATCGCTGCCATGCTTATCTCCCTCACAGATTATGCATATCTGACGGCTGACGGGTGTCTGCTTCCGATCTGACGGCTCAGATCATCTCTCCGACAAGGGCTATAAACTACGGTCCAGATTCATTTTGGATTCAACGATTACGATTAAACCGTGATCTTGCTGCATTTTGTCTGATACAAACCCATCAATGACAACAACCATTCGCTGTCTGCAAATTTTCCATCAATGACAACAACTATCAACACACATTCACTGCTTGTTCAATATTTGCCAACAGGTATCAGGGGGATATCCCTTCAACCGAATTCACACGACCTCATGTTTAACTACTGTGTAAGCGGAGTCTCATGATATTATTGATTATACAAACGATTTCTCCACTCCCTTAGTCAGAAACATATGTTGATTTAATAGCCTTGGAGAAGTTTACTCACAAAATCCCATTCCAAGGCACTAAATCTTAAGCTAGTTGGTGCAACCTAAAAAATAACATCATTACTAATCAATTTTAAATTATAGCGTTAATTTTAATGGATGTTCTTACTCAAAAAGGTGCGGTGTTGAAACTCATGATGTTATGACTCAACAAGTAAAGTAAATATGAATACAATGCAAAGTCCTAACTTCAATTTTCATTGAATGACATGCTTCTTAAAACAATGCAATTTTCAATTTCAACTGTGCAATTCTGAAATAAAAATGCAATCTTTCTTTACATGCACTAAGCTAATGACAAAGACTCAAAAGACTAGAACGCCAATCAATGCAAAATGCCTATTTTTTTTATTTTTTTTCAATATAAGAAAATTGAAAAATGCATGGAATGAACAACAAATTGATATATAAAGATTCTACTATGTATAGAAAGAGACAACTCAAGTAGGATACCAAGGAGCAAAACACCTAGCCCAATGTACAAGGACAATCAAAATGAAAATATGATGAGAAAGACTCCCCCCAAAAATTCAACCCAAGACAGGTTTCCTGTCATCCCACAAACACTTAACAGTCACTACAAAGACCCAAGAAGACTCATCAATCATCAAAACCTACCTATCAACCACCAAACCCAGAAAACAAGGACAAAAGGTTGATGTACGAGGAAAAAAATCTCTATGGCCAAGGGTAAACCACAACAGACATGTATGACTGCATAAATCAACTCAATTCCATTGTATGCTATATAAACTAATGTGGAAGATAAGAAAGAGGTCTACCTCGATCCAACGTTCGATGATGTTCCACTGTTGAGAACTTCGACCCAAAGATTTATACCTACAACAAGTTCTCAACATACAAGAAGAGAAAGTACATAGTGATAATATAAAGGGGTTAGCACATTAGATAACATAATCCATTAATAAACATTGCAAACATGCATATGGATAATAATCATATATTTGCATGATACCAATAGGATGAGAAAGAAGTATTTCTATTAATAATTAATTAGCAGAAGTGATAACATTACAGACTTCTGTGTTGGCACGGTTCAAAACCAAGAAACCAAGTTCCTTCCAACTGGGCCTCCAGCACTTCAATCCTCCACCAAATGCAATCTCACAGGAGACATACAATGAGGTTCTATCAACAATAGGGAAAGAGATCGTGGGTTGAACACTGTGTTTAGACTTGAGGGACAAAGGGATGAAGACTCAATATGAAGTAATTTCTCCAGAGTAAGTTTTCTCTCAAAGTTGAATGCTTTCTCCTGCTTTCCATAGCTCGTAATTGTTATTTTATAGTCTTCAAAATGAAACTGAAGGACCGATTCAGAATGTTTCTATTATTTGGAAGGCCAAGGATCAGAGATCTCCTGTCATGACATGGAAACCTGACTCCATTTTTGTATTTTCTGGAACAAATCTTGATGTATGTGGGTTGTAGTGGAGCAACCTGCATATACTCATGCTGTATAGTATATAAGGCACATATATGTGGAAAAATATGTATTTTTAGCTTTGGATTCATCAAAAATGGATGACAAGTCTACATAGGGAAATGGAAAAAGGCCCTCTATGCAAGATATCAATGGTGGGGAAAATATTGCTATAATAGATGCCCCCTAATGTGTGAGGTTAGAGGAGTATCTCTGATGGCTGAAATACATTATAAATAACCTAGGAGTGGAGTGGTAGAGAACCAGCTGGACGAAATCGATTGCTCATTACATTCTATATTGACTTTCCATACATGGATGCCAAGAATACAATGGAGATCCATGTGGAAAATATACCAAATAAGTGTCTATGGCCATGAATAGGAAAATGCAAATGCGGTTATATGCCAAAAGTTGTCATAGTCATGAACAAGGCCCAGTGAAACTAGTCTCAACACCAATATGAAGATATCTGTATACCATGGAGTATAATTTTGATCTCCCATGATCACTCAAGTCATATAGGTACTAGTTTGATGAAACGGAAGAAACAACTCAGGAAATCTATGGCCACATAGTGATGTATTCAAGTCTTCTACACTATCCTCCAAGGGTGCAATTATACATCATGTGAATAAAGGAGTTGAGGTCGAACATAATGAAACAACATTTGCTTATTGGTCATTGAGGTACACCATTAACAAATGTGAGACAACCTACCAATAATGAAAGTAGGTATCAAGGAACATAGTACATTCCTACAAGTGTGAATAAAGGAGTCTGTGTCGAACACTTGAGAAATCCATTGATCAGGAGACATTGACGTATTCCCATCTGTCAACGGCGAGAGAGATTTCCACTAATGACTGCAAGCTTCAAGGTACTCATAAAACTCTAGGTCCCATATCCAGAATAAATGAGATGAATTCGATGGAAAGAGACCTGCTGAAAGGAGAGCATTAAGGCATCTCTCATCAGTCAGCACGAGGAACAAAGCAAGAGATTCATAATTTGGTGGAGATCAGACAAAGAACATTTTCATGAACCAACGACCCTATGCATCATTCACGTGTACCAAATGCAAGCGGTATATGAAAAAGACCCTTTAAATAGAAGCCAATGATGAAAACTGATGACAAAGGCGAGGAAACCACCAATAAGTCTAATTCCATCCAAGAAACTTCACAAATCCCAAAGTGTGAGTAGACGTCTTGTCGTCGAACACAAGGAAAACCATCTAGTCAATGACCAATGATGAAATGTCGATTGCTAGGTTCAAGGTGACCTAGCAATGATGAAAGTAGGGCCAAGGTGCATGATAAGACCATAGTATCATGTGATTCTGAGACAAACTGAGGGTATGGACGACATGCAAAGTCAAGATTTTTGAGGAGTGGCTGACACAGGTTGATAGAATTCCTTTGAACAAGAGCATGAGACATATGGTAGACTCTGACAGCATGGACCCAATGATGTAACTAACATAATAAGGAGGCATCGATAATGTTTTCTATGGGGACTGGAAGAGTAACCGGTCAGTAGAGAAAACTCTGTAACGAGATCAACTTCCTAAGGCCATGCTAAACCCAAAATTATGATGACACAAGGACTCAATAATTTCGTTCTTTGTTCAAAGGCTACATGACTGCTACCAATTATAATATAGTACTCCCTTCTCGCCCATATTTTTTTTTGTTTTCATAACAAATGAATGCTATGATACAGAGGAGGAAATGAGTGTCACAAGTAATCAAAACTAGTTCCAACGGTGGAACATACATATGCTCAATGCAATGAAGTGCATGCGGGAGATGGAAACTCGGCGGAATGTTCCCTCCAGGGTATAGGGTGTCAAATTGTGAAGGATATAGAAAAGGCTCTGCTTTCTTGAGGATGTAAAAACTTCTTAGGCAACAATTTATAATGAAAAGAGAGAACTAGCTAACGACTCAATACTGCAAGCGAGGGCATGATATGCAATCACAACTTAACGCCAAAAAAATATAATTTTTTATGTCTTTTAGTCTACTTGGTGTGAAAAAGGGGTAAACTTGTGCCAAATAGACATCTTTTCAAATCCAATGTACGAGTGTGAAAAAGACAAGTTCACTGGGCGATCCTTTCTATCTTTGGTAACGAGTCGAAAAATAGCTTAACTAAGACTCATGACCTTTCCTATCCAAATTAACGAGTATGAAAGGGGAAAATCACTCGATAATCTTTTTGGTTTTTATATGAGTAAAAAAAGAGCTTCACTAAGACTCGTTTATGGGATTCTGCAAGGAATAAGGCCTCATGTGCATGAGTGATAAATGAGGCTCGTCATAAATTCATGTATCAAGTTATAATGGACTCCCGGTCCTAAGGAAAAACTCGGCATGGGCACCCAATGACAAAGGGGATCTAACTAGGGCACCCATGTTTGGTAAGTCTATCATTTATTAGCGAAATGACTTATAATAGACGAAAGGTTTTGTGTCGCAACAAATGGGTTCGTATCTAAGGCGTAAAAAATGGTAGTCAAAGGATAATTAAAACATGCACGATGGATTGGATACCTATCCTATATGCTAGGTTATGAAAATACTTTCCCGAGGTGACGAATGGCCAATCATGAAGTCGAAATCCACATGAAAACTAAGTCAAAAATACAAAATCCAGCTCAAAACCACTTTTGAATTAGTCCAGTAGGTGAAAAAATAGCATGAAACTATATAAAGTGGGTAAAAATAGCTTATAAATAGTAATAAAATAAAAAATTACTGTATCATTTTGATTTTTGCCCAAATAGTGCAATTTGGACCAAAATACCTCCAAGATTCAAATGACGATTGTGGGAGCATCAGGAAATGAAATCATGAACTGTCTAGATTAGGTAATGCTTCATCTCATCCTCTTCAAATTCAGTGGATTACATTTTTTATTTAGGTTCCAATTTTTGAGTTTTTGAGGGTGCAAATTAGGATTTTAGGTATACACGGGATGCCTTTGTTTAGGCCGCATTTATGACGAGGTATACGCTCCTGTGTGAACCACATGGAGAGTGTATTAATCCCTACACACGACTATGTGAAAAGAAAGCCACATACAGGTACGCAAATGGCCAAAAAGAGGGCTTCTAACTCAAAAATTGATTTGTTTTTTGTAGGATGGTCCTGGAATAGAGAAACCAAGAGCATGAGGAGATAGATGTAGCTGTGGATCGATATTCGGTGGCTCAAGAGGCTCTAAAAATATGTGTCTTGTACAAATTTTTGGCTCGCAAAGGAATGAGGGCCCAAATGAGGTTGTTGGAGATGTTGGTGGGTTATTGGCACCCTGATAGAGAAAGATTTATCCTCAATGGAAAACCATTGAGGATCAAAGTAGAGGACATCTACTTCCTGACATGTATATCATGCCAAGGGGAGGTTTTAAACCTCAAGTCATGCGAAGTAGGGAGTGGGATGAAGATCGAGGAGTATATCGATGCTCAATGTGTAGCAGGAACTCCCAAGGTGGGAAGCCAAGTCCCCATCCAGAAAATAAGTAACCTCAGTTTGAAGATCATTGTTCTCATGCTTACTAGGATCATAGTTTCAGCCTCATTGCATCAATCATTGATACCGCTTATGTTTTACATAGTAGAGTATGCTAGACCCATTGTCTGTGACTGGTGTACCTCACTACTGACCAATATGAAAGGTTAGTTGATAGAGTGAAAACAAGGGAGTAAGCGAAACTTTAGGTTTGCCTCTATTCTTTATAGCTTCTTTTTCAAGCGGGTTCTAGGTCTGGGACCTAGAGTGGAGATCCTTCCTAGAGGACCATGCGATCCATCCATGGCACGGTGGATCAAGGTCATGAGATGACAGGGGGGAGGTAGGGTGTCAACACCCTACCACAATGATTTTTTCTTCTAGTGGCGGCGGAAAGTCATTTCTCTGGACGAATATCCCTATGCGGGGATTGATTTCAGAGGAGATCCAGATATGGCCCTTACACCAGGGGCCACCTACGGTGACATAGGTAATTTTTTTTAAAATATTTCAATATTTTGTATTTTTGTATTTAAGGAACAAAAATATTTTTTTGGATGGTGATTAAATATTAATTAAACACTTGTGTAATCGCAGACGTAGGTCTGCGACATCTAGAGGGATTCCTTCAACATAGACAGAGGAACCAGGGAGATGAGGTGGCAAGAGGAGAATTGGAGAGAGTCCTACAAAATGTGCAGGGAAACCTGTCTCGTTTGACACAGAGGATTCATATGTTTCAGGTAGAGGATCTACCTGAAGCCATGCAGCGACAGGTGGTTGGTGTACCTAGAGGATGGGTACGAATATTTCGGTGTCTCCGAAACGTTTTGGTTTGTTTCCATGACACACATCCGGTGCCATACACGTATATGTCATTGGATATGTATACCGGATGTATATGTGTATTGAGGGTTTTAGCACCAATTTTGTAATATAAACACCATATTTTGAATAATATAAAAAGGGATCTTCGACTTTACTTATATCTTACAATGTGTACATTGATTTAATTGTTTTCTTTTATTTATTAATCTGACAAACGCCAATCTAAAACATAATTACCATAGGCATCAGATACATGATTAGAACTCCTAGGAATGTGATAATATGTATTAAAATCAAACTGTCATTCTAAAATATGTACCCATAGGACTCGACAGAGTAAAGTAGGATCATGCACATGAAATTCTAAAGAGCGAATACCATGCGAGATAGGATCATGAAAAATTTCTATGACAATGCTATATTCGGACACATTATTCATGGATGGCCCTAGGCATATGCCACCTGAAGACACCAACATACCCTCGACTGAGTAAACCACCCAAGCGGTGGAAGCCAAGTTATGTGTATGACGAATAGCTCTGTATGCGAATCCTAGGTAGATCGAAGACTCCGTTGACATCTGCCAACAAAGGGAAAGCTCGATAAGCAAGACAAAGACAAAATAAAATGGGAAAAGAGATGTATATAAACTAAATTTACATTAGTATACAAAGAGTTCCACCCAATCCTAGGGCTCAAGCGTAGTACCTTTTCAAGTAGAGCCCATTTATGGTCTTGACCAATTTATTCCATTCATAATCTTCTAACTCGTAGGCTCCTTTTTCTAGAACACATCACATGATGTAAGGACCATGTCACATGGGTTTAAAATTGCCTGCCCCTAGCGGTTCTTTGTCTTGATCAAATAAGAGGACCAAGTCACCCTAGGCATACAACTGGGAATAGACAAACTTGTCATACTGAACCTTGACACATTTCTTGTTTGCCTCGATAGCCGTAAAGGCATCCCGAGGCTGCTCGTCAAGACTCTCTAGGTGCACAAGGTGTTGCTCTAAATCTGAAGTGTTAGGTAGGAGCTCGAATGCCAACTTGAGAGAAGGTATTTCACATTAAACAAGAAGGATCGACTCCACACCGTGCACTAACTGAAAAGGGGAAAAATCTGTGGCAGTCTTAACTAAGGTTTGGTATGCCCAAAGCACGAGATATAACATGATGTGCCAATTGGAATTACTCTGACTGACAATTTTTTTCAAAATGGTCTTGAGAGACTTGTTGATGGCCTCTACTTACCCATTTTCCTAAGGGTAATAAGGAAATGAATGACCATGTCTAAACCCCAACTTAGATGCTAGTTCTACCATCATTTCATTCTGAAAGTGACTGCCATGATCAATGACAATCTCAGTTGGGATACCGAACCGGATGATAATTTGGTTGAACACAAAGAATGTTGCAGTCTTCCCATTAGATTTTACAGTAGGCATGGCCTCGACCCACTTGGTAAAGTAGTCTATGGCCACGATAATATGTTGATTCCCCCCAACTGAAGTTGGGTTGCAATCAATGAAATCTACCCCCCACTTAGTGAAGGGACCAATGATAATGACTGGGTGAAGAGGGGTTGGGTGTGAGTACATTTTTCGAGTGAACAACTGGCAAGGGTGACACTTCTTAACCGCTTTGACACAATATTTAAAGATAGTAGGCCATAAATAACTAGCTTGCAGGACTTTTTAGGTTTTCGCAAGCCCGAATAGGTGACCACCACAAGCCCCTTTGTGGAAATCGTTTAAGACTATATCAACTTCCTCGTGAGTTATGAAATGATTCCAGATATTATATATTCCTTGACGATACAAAGTGTCACCGATGATGGTATACTTTTTGTCTTGGTATCTAACACGTGGTCAATCATCTCGCGAGAGATGCTGAGTGAACTTCAAAGTTTGAAGATATAAATGAATGTATCCATACCAGGCATTGGACGAAAAGACAAGGAAAATGTGTTCGTCTGCAAATGGATCAACACAGATAACATCCTCATCTAATCGTGGAAAATCGGATATTAAATCTGCAAAAACTAGCGATTTCTTGGACTTGGCTAAAACAAAGTCGAGATCGAACTCTTGCAAGAAGACAATCCATTTGTTATATTTCCCCCGTATGATACACCTGGTAAGGACGTATTGAAATGGATTGACATCAGCAACCACAGTATTCTTGCAAAGCAATATATAGTGACATAAAATTTGGACTGCGTGAATGACAGCCAAAGATAGCTTTTCAACATGAGTGTAATTAATCTTAGGACTGACTAAATTTTGACTAAGATAGTAGATGACGTGCTAATGGATATCATCATCCTCCTAAGCTAGAACCATACCAATCATCTGTTCAGACGTGGCAATATACAACAAGTAATCTCTAATGTAATAAAGGGATATCGGCAGAGGGGTCGATACCAAGGCTTTCTTCAAAGCATCAAAAGACTCTTGGGCTTGATCATCCTAGATAAAAGGGGTGTCTTTCTTCAAAAAGTGCATGAAACCCTTAGTGATATTGGCATAATTCACTATAAACCGACATAGAAAGTTAGCTTTCCCCTGTAAACCTTGAAGTTGTCTAATCGTGCACGGGGGAGGTAATTGAAGTATTGCCTCAACCTTAAGTGTATATACCATGATCCATATCTCGAAAACTAAAAAACCTAAAAGATGACCAGACTTAACACAAAATATACATTTGTGAGGGTTTAACTGGATTCTGTAGTAACGATATCTTTCAAAAACAAGCCGAAGGTGTGTAACATGATCCACTCTCTTGTGAGAATGAGCAGCGAGATCATCAAGGTAGGCTCCGACTATGTTCTTGAGATCATGAAAAGAGAAATTCATGGCATGTTGGAAGGTTGCTCCAACATTTTTAAGGATGAAATGAATTTTGCGGTATGCAAAAGTACCCCAAGGACATATAAATTCCATCTTGTGTTGGTCCTCAGGTTTGATCTAGATTTGGTTATACCCTGAAAATCTGTCCATAAAATAAGATATCTCACTTCTCGCACACTCATCGAGAATCTGATCAATGAAAGGAATGGGGAAGTTATCTTTAGTATAATCCTTGTTCAGGTCATGAAAGTCCATACAAACGCGGATGGTTCCTTGATTTTTATTCACAGGAATGGGGTTGGATACCCATTCAGTTAAGGGAACTGGGTATATGAAGCCTATGTTAAGTAGCTTATCCACCTCTTCCTTAATAGGAGGGGCCTTCTTGGGATTTACAACTTTAAGACGTTATCGAATAGGTTTAGCATCCAGGTAAGTTCTAATCTCATGTTCAACGATACGAGGGTTGATCCTTGGCATCTCTTCATATGACCAAGCAAATACATCTTGAAATTCTTTGAAGAGTTCGGTGTAGATCAGAATTTCTTCTGGCGAACAATCCACACCTATATTTACATTCTCAATATTTATAGGGGTATGAGAGATATCAATCGATACGGTAGGAGAAATACTCGCCATATTTCCTTCGACATAAATGTCATGCGTATCAAGTGGAACTACGGCGTCACTGACTATCTCACTCAAGGTAGACCGAAATTCATCTTGCTCTATTCTTTCAGGACTTGGGAGGAAATATGATCAATGATGCATATCATCCCAAGGTCTCTCGGTACCATTCATGGCTTCGAGGATGGCTTCATTTGAAGGTAAAGTCTCATCTAGGCAATCATGCAAACTAGACAACAAGGTGGCCCATACGGGCCTAAGAACATGATCCTCCTCATCCGTCGGTGAGGTAACAAGATCGGGATCGACATAAGAGTCAAGAACAACTTGATACAAAATCTTTGTTACCGATAGTGGCATGCCCATTCCAGTGTGTGAATGACCTTCACACGACGAATTCGGGGAAGGTAGGGTCCATGGATCAAATAGGAAGTGTTGAAAGGAATGGACCTCTCTTTCGAAGCAGGCCTGCTAGACATAGTGTAAATGTGGTGATTAGGTGCCGAGAAGTCGAAAGTACCCATAAGGGAAGAATACATTCTGACACTGATATTCTCAATTGTTGGTTGATAATTGTTGATCATGGGGATCGATGGTCCGACAGATGCATTAGGACTAGATTACGCAAAGGAAAATTGGTGGATCGTCTTGATCTCCCCTTGATGAGGAAAACAAAGTGTTCGAAAGATGGATGATACGACAACGACCATAGAATATGTCTAATTGTGACCTAGTAATAGGTTATAATCAAGAGGTGCATCAACTACCACTACCTCCACCCCTATTGTCATCCCACCTAATTGGACCAGAAAGGTAGGGAGAATACTGTGAGGGTGGAAGGAATGACCCTCAAATTAAGTCAACATGTTCGATGACTTGGAAAGGGTCGGAGAACCGAGAGCTTCCCAACAGACTAGGGACATCACCCAGGTGGCAACACCTTCATCAACGACCACTTGTTTGATAGTATACATGGAACACTCCACATGGATTTGGAAAGCCACATGGTAGGGTAAGCAAGGCTTCACATCCATGACGTAAAACTTGATAACTTTCGACCCACTAGGTTCTAGAGCTCCTAAGGTAGATATTAAGGCATTCCTTTGTGAAGGACAAGTCTGGAGTTCCTCCAAAGCTGACATCGCGCAAGGGGTTTGGCCCATATCCTCAACAATAGAGTAGTTTTGGCTGGCTCTAGCATTAGGGTTGTGAGTAGAGAGCTTGAGTACTCATTTCTAAATACGAGGTGGTCGCTCTGGTTTCTCAATATGTAAGTTCATCTCTAGAGGGGGAGGAGGAGCTTCTATACCAGTACTAGCTTTTTATGAGCTATAATCTTGAGAGTGTGTGGCTATATCAATTTTTGCGTCGACCATATTGATACAAACACAGTCTCCATCTTGTGATGATGGGTTTTGACTTCCACCGGGTGCACTTTAGGGTTTCTAAGAGATCGAGGCTAAGTGATGGTTGTGTGGGAATGGATTCATCAGCAAAGTGGGTGGTCAATTTAAAAGACTCACAACCTCCACGATTTTGGGGCATAAATGTGTAAGTTGGTCATCGGTACAAAGTTTACACGGAAACTTTACCTTGCATTTCTCTTTCTTGCCCTCTCCAACATTATCATTCTGCTTCCCATTATTATCTTTGTCCTTGGTTTTGTTACCATTTTTCCCACCCTTACGATTATTTCAACCTTTCCTTTTATTCTCATTTGGTTGTTTGTCACCATTTGGGTTTTTCGACGATTGCACGGAATGTACATCTGCCCACTAGGTGGGTTTGGAGGATGCAGACAAAGATGATCCTCCAGCATATTTTGTTGCCGAGTCTATGGACTTTACATTGGCTAACCCTACAATTCCATCGGCATGAGATCCAGGTTTTTTCCTAGGATAGTAATTTGACCATGGTGCTTCTGGAAGAAGGTGATATAACATTCCAGACTGAGCATATATTAAATCTAACTGCTGGGCTCTAAAGATAGCTTCTTCCACATTGGAGACCCCAGAAGTAGCAATGTCCTTCGATATAGGAGGGTGCAAATAATTTAGGAACCATTCTAGGAGAAAGGATGAGGGTATAGGAGTCTTAATCAACCGCCTCTGTCTACGCCACTCCTAGATATGATCCGATATGTGAGTGGCGGTGTCCTGGCGTAAATTCGACAAAAGTTTGAGGCCAACATCATAACAAATGGGCAATTGAAAGTGGTTGAGAAAGACCATCACCAACTGATTAAATGACCCATATGTTCCCCTAGGTAGCTCAATGTACCATCATGAAGCAACTTCAATGAGAGTGCATTGAAATAATCGTAATCTAATAGAATCATGGTTCAAGGAACTCGATGAGCACCAAAGGTGAAAGGTAGTGATATGTTCACCAGGGTCCTCTCCATTCTTACTCTCAAACTTTGGAATGTATGAAGGAAGTTTGGTGTGGATGGGGGGCCATCTGGGATCATGACTCACTGGTTCGTTCATTAACTTAGACAAGTCTGGCAGATTGAGCATGGCCAGACAAGGGAGAGGAGGTTGTGACATCGAGCTCCATCCTCTCGCAAAATATTGTGTGTTGGGAACTGCATTCCACCCAGGATTTTTGGTAAGAACCAAATCCCTGTTTGGAATTATAAGACCCTCCTCCAGGTTGATTCTTATAAGGTGGGTTTGGAATCATTCCAACAGGAATGTTCTGATAAGGATTGTGAAAGTTACCCCCAACTGGATTGGATCCAGGTTGGGGGTTGCCCAAACTATAAGACTAGCCTCCTCTGGGTGGGAACCCAGAGGATTGAAGTGGATTCGTCATGCCAAAAGTATTGGTCGAAATTGACACCGAGGAGGTAGGGATATACGGTGGAACTTGTCCACCAACTGGGTTGTTCCATCCAACTGTCAAAGGATTATAACTATGGTTAAAAGTAGGGACACTACCTATATTATCATTTGTTTGAGGGATATGAGAACCGCCAAATGAAAAAGGAGTGTAAGGAGGTGTAGTGCACCCAAGTCCAAGACTAGCATTAGGGCTAGTAGTTGGGATGGAAGTTGAAAACTATGAAGTGAAGTTAGGAATACCATAAGAAATGGACTAGAAGCCAGAGGGATGGACTGAACATTGTAACCCGACGAATGACCAAGACCCCCAAAAGGGTTCAGGGAAAGAGAGAAAGAATTAACTATAGTTTGATCCATAGTACCGGTATAAGCCTCTGGCACTACAATTGTAGCAGATGTAGGAGTCGAAGGGGTGCCATTAACTATAGTGGGTATGGGATTCAAATAACTCCCAGTGTTTTGAATACTATACTCAAAACTCATGCTTGTCGAACCACAAGTCTAAAAGGTGGATGTGTGTGTACCACTTCCAAAAACTCTACGCCTTTTAGAAGGCAAGAAACCAAAATTCGGTGGTAACTGTAACAACCAACGGGACCAATGGGGATGCTGGTCCAACTCCACGATGACTTATGACTCGACAAAATAAAAATATCCTAAGGCCAACCAGTAGTCAAAGAACATACCAAAAATTAAAATGACCAATATGCCTGCAAACGGGCTAAAGTGGTTGAGTGGCCTCCCTCGCTAAAGAAGGTATGGCTCATCCAAGACGGACCTGAGACTCCCCACTAAAGTTTGGAGGTAACAGAATTAGCTATAGGGGCCCTCGTGGGCTTAAAACCGAGTCGATCAAATCCCCCTAGAGAGGTAATTCCCCATAAAGGTTGTGTGTTGCCCGACCCCTATCTGACCTAGGATATAAGAAGAATAGACCCTGTAAGTAACCTATGAGATACCTAAGTCAAGAAACTAATAAACCACTTTATAACCGATGCACAGGCGAGCAATCATAAGTTCAGATCACTGTATCGACAAGGTAGAAAATCCCGAAACCTTGAAAGAACCACCTCTCACAGAGGTATGGGTACTAACAAGATCCCCAAATACGAATAAATCCACAGAAATATCTTTGACGCTAGGCGGGTATCTAGTGGTTATCCCTTCAACTAACTTCGTGCAACCTCGTGATTAACTCTGGTGTGAGAAGAGCCTCTTCATCCTACCAATTATACAATGGACTTCTCAACTCCCTGTCTCAGACACATATGTTGATTTAATTTCCTTGGAGAAGTTTACTCACAAAATCCTATTTCAAGGCACTAAATCCTAAACTAGTTTGTGCACCCTAAAAATAAAATCATCACTAATCAATTTTAGTTTAAAGCGTAAATTTTATTTCCCGTGATTACTCAAAAAGGTATGGAAGTGAAACTCATGATTTTATGACTCTGCAAGAAAATAAATATGAATATAATGCAAAGTCTATTGTTGTTGGGAAATAATACCCTACGGACTAGCAAGCTAGGGTTAGACTTGCATGCAGATCATGACCTTAAAGAAATCACTTCTAACCTACCACCCCAAAACTTAAAACCCCTTTTTCACATACAAGCATGGAAAGGACTTACTAACCTTTTTACTGATGTTTGGTGTAGATCCTCCGTTGCGCTTTGTCTGCTTGCTTACGCTACTCCTTCCAAAGTTCTCCTGCAATCAAGACAAAACACTACGCATGCATGCTACTTTTCTACTTGAGGGTTAGAAATTAAGCATAAATTACAAAAACCACATATAACTCATGCATTGGGACGGGAAAAATATTCTTTTATTAATCTCAAGATGAATCAACTTACAATAATGATAGAGATCGGCCACCGTTCCTTGATCCTGATCCTGGGCTCCTCCTCTTCTTTGTCCTCCAATTGCTTTTCTTGAATTCTCTTTAGGCTTGAGGAAATGCTAAAGGGTTGGGACAAATGGATTTGGCAATTGGGCAGAGTTTCTTTGCTATGTTTTTCCTCCTCCAAATAGTACCCGTACCCCTTCTTTTATAGGCTAGAAGGAGCTATGGTTTTGGATGAACTCTCAGCCATGCATGGCCGGGAGTTTCAGTTAACTGACCCATAGAGTTTTGTCCCGTCAGCAACTTTCCTATTTTTGTGCTTTGTTAGGTAAACGCGGGCTTTAGTAGGCCAGCCAGCGTTCCAACGCGTGCAGTAGTAGGCCTGCCATCATTCCAACGCATGCAGTAGTGAGTTAGGGCGCATGTCACTTGATTTAAGAGGAGTTTCAAGAGTTTGTTCAACATGTCTTTAGAAAGGAAGGGATATGAGTTGGCCTGATGCTGGGTAAGCATGTGTGGTGCAATTTAGGGTTATAACATATTCCCCCTAATGTGTGAGGTCATAAGATCATCTGATGGCCGAAATACATTACCAATTCTTTACCAATATGTACTGATATGCTGAATGAGTGAGCCCAGGAATCAGGAATCAGGAGGTGTCGTCTGCAAAAAATATCAAATGTCTCCCCAAGGCAGGCATACCCATGCTCGGGATAAAATAGAACCATGGCTACTAATCAAATACAGTTTAGATCCATGTCAAACAACTATGAAGAGTAGCTGCGAATAATACATAGTGGAGCTACATCTCGAAATCAGAAAGATATACATATAAAGTATCCATCTCCCAGAAGATGATTTGGCCTGATGGTTGTACTTCAGAGCTCGAGCAACAACTTCAAAATCTTCTAAAACTCGGGTAGGAGTGTAATATGAGTGTACGGCTGCACTACCCAGAGGTCTTCGACGGCTCGTCGGTTATGGACTTGATAATCTTGATGATCGGACTGAAGGCTTCAGTGATTTCGAACAAAGACTTGATTGGACGTTCAGGATGGCTGGGTATGCGGACAAGAGACATATTGCAGAGGGGCCAACTCAGGCTTAGTGACAAACTTCCCTTGGACAATAGCACGACAAGTGATAATACTCAGGCATCATATCTATTAATCATAAGTCTACGAAGATAGAGGCAACGCAAACTCTCCATATGTTTGGAAGAGTAACCAAATGATAGAGGACACAACTCAATATAGCGAGAAAATCTTCCTAAGTTCGTACTACATCCCAAAGTCTGATGAATCAAACGGACATATGTGCTTTATCCAAGGGCGACTCATTATGCTGCCAACAAAGAAAATACTTTTCCCATCCTCTTTTTGGGGTATATTTGATTTTTTTGTTCTTTTTTATGATTTTGAAAAAGAATAAAGGAATATTACGTTACAATGGAGGAACGAGCACCGCAAACATACAAGCTCAAGGCACAAGGACAAGACTGATGTTCTAGGGAAATGATACTCGGGAAAAATCCTCCAGTGACCAAAGGTGTTAAGACACAGAAGCAAATTGTTACTAGACTGATAGGTAAGGTATCCAAATGCGGTTGATAGAACACACAATGGTAACGTCCTTCAATGTAAGTTTAACGAGCCCAGAGAAGGTAAGCTCGGTGGTTTTTCATATTTAGAGAGTTTGGAAAAGCATAAAAGGAAACTCCATTGGGGTACCTTTTTCGACAATAGTCTAATCGGTTCGAAAAAGGGATAAACTAGCACCGACTAGACGTCAATTCAAAACCATTTTAACGAGTGTGAAAAGGACAAGATCACTCAACTATTTTTTCACTTTTAAGGAGTCTAAAAAAATCTTAACCATGGACTCCGTCAGGAATGTTCTTTTGGACCAGTTTAACGAGTGTGAAAGAATAAGGTCACTCGGAGATCTTTTCAATTTTAGGGAGTCTGAAAAGAGCTTAACTATGGACTCCGAGGGGGTTTCTTTTTTGTAAATTTAGTCCCTCAGGCCCCAAAAAGGAATAAAATTATACCTGAGGATACTCTTCTAAAGAATGGGAATTCAATAGAGTATTCCTTTGTTCGTACAGTTGACCTTCCAGACCGAAAAAGGGGTAAACTACCACCGGACAGACGTGACTTCAAATTTCAGTTTAACGAGCGTGAAAGGCCACAAGATCGCTCGACAATATTTTCATGTTTAGAGGGTCTGAAAAGGGATTAAAAGGAGACCTGTTTAAGGAACGTTCTTCTGGACCAATTTAACGAGTGTGAAGAAACAAAGTCACTCGACAATCTTTTCATCTTTAAGGAGTCTGAAAAGGGCGTAAAGAAGACTCCATGATGGTTACTTTTCTCAGTTAATCTGAACGAGATCGAAAAGCATAAATGCAGTCTCACTGGATGTTGCTTTCAGATCTCAAAGCGAGCTTGAAAAACAACAAAGTTAGCTCATGATTGACACTTTGTGGGTCAAGGACTGACATCTCCTCAGGGGAGCTGTATGCTCCGACGAAAACATTGTCTATGACACCAGGGGTTCTGGAGATATTGATAGGTACAGTTTCAGTGATAGTTTCCATATTGCCCTCAGCATAGATCTTGTGTGTAGCTAAGGTATTAGTATGACAATACCTATCTCCATTCATAGTCACGGTGAATTCTCTTTCTTTGATTCGACTTAACTTTGGGAGGAAATACGATATGTGATGAAGATCTTCCCAAGTTTTATCCGGACTAGTCATTGCTTCGATCACTGCTTCGTCAGAAGGCAAGACTAAGTCTAATGAATTGATTGTAGCAAGAGAACCCTGAGCCCAAATAGGCTCTGGAAGTGGATCCAACTCTTGTGCGGGAGTCATATCAGGGTTAGCTGAAGCTTGTTGGACTAAAGAGTACGCTACTTCAGCAACCGACAAGGGCATGGACATGCCGAAGTGCCCTGTCTCATCCATCATGGCTGATGGGGAAGGAAGAACCCATGGATCCTCAAAGTAAGTCATGCGGAACGACGAAACATGAAAAATCTCAGCCTTGTGGTGACTCGATATAAACTGTACATCATTATGAGGAGGTGGGTAATCAAAGGTACCCATCAAGGATGGGCACAAACCAACTCCTACGTTAATGACGTCAGGCTGAGGATTATCAATCAGGGGAATCGTGGATGGCCCCAAAGCTAGGTCAGGTCTAGAGAATGACAATTGATCAATGGTCACTATTCGACCCTCGTGTCGAAAAAACAAGACTCGAAAAACTGTAGCAACCACAGCTTGCATAGCATAAGTCCAACTCCGCCCTAACAAGAGGTTATAGTCGAGGGGAGCATCGACTACCTCTACTTCAACGCACACGGTCTTCCCTCCTAACTGCACAGGGAAAGAAGGAACGATGCCATGTGGTCGGAAAGAACGATCGTCGAACGCAGTGAGGAGAGTAGGTGATGGAGACAGAGTGAGCTGACCAATGGCTTTCCAACATGCTAACGACATAATTCAAGTCAAAGCGCCCTCGTTGACCACCGTGCAGAAGATATTCCGTGTAAAGGTTTTCATGGGATGAGCCACTACTATCTGAAACACGATGTGGTAAGGCAGACGAGGTTTCAAGTCAGTCGTATCTAACATGATGGTACTTGGGTTACTAGTCTCCATAGAGCCTAAAGCAGTTAACAAGGCTCTCCTTTGAGCAGGGCAACTTTGGAGGACTTCCAAAGTGGACATTGCACAAGGGGTTTGTGATGAATCTTCCACCATAGAGTAGTTCTGGGCGGCCCTTGCATTTGGGTTGTGAGAAGATTTCTTAAACACACCCTTTGGAATGCCTGTCATTGTTTCACCCAACGTCTTCTCGATCTGTAGAGGAAGAGATGGGATCTCAGCTTCTTTACCCTTCTCAGAGGTTCTTGGTTTACTATAGTCGTGTTCTCTAGTTGTTATTAAAGCATCAACCCTAACCATATATACGTTCGTGGCTGAGGAACTGTTTGGAGGAGGGCAGGTTTCTTGGCTGCCCCCTTCGGTACTTGTAGAGGCTTGAGTTAAATTTTGCCCATGATGAAAGGGATTAGTCAACATGACTTGTTGTTTTTGTGTGACAAACTTTTGGGCCTTTTCAAATCGAGGACACAGATGAGTCGGGTGGTCTTCCACACACAATTTGCACGAATACCTCGCCTTCTATTTTTCCATAGTGCCCTCGCCAACATTATCAGTGGGTTTTTTATCCCCCTTACCCTTCTTGCGTTGTTTTTTCTTCCCTTCAGGCTGCTGGGGGGCCTTTGGGTTAGTCGTCTGCA